>LPNX010654927.1:204386-258832 GCA_001517045.1 Pseudotsuga menziesii
GTGATGTACGTAGATGATATTTTGATGACAGGGAACAATGAGAGCTATATATCATCCATAAAGAAAGATTTGAAAAGATATTTGAAATGACAGATATGGGACATCTCCACTATTACTTAGGAATTGAAGTCACTCAACATCCTAAGTACATATTCCTATCTCATAAAAAATATGTTGGAGAACTACTAAACAAATTTTGCATGACAGAATGCAATCCTATATCTACTCCAATGGAATAGAAAATGAAGCTCACATCAAGCGAAGGAAAAGAATTTGAAGATGCGACCAAGTATCGACAACTTGTAGGAAGTCTTATCTACCTTACAACAACTAGACTAGATATTTCTTATGTTGTTGGCATACTTTCAAGGTTCATGCATAAACCTTGTGAAGGACACTGGTCAACTGCAAAGAGGGTTCTAAGATACTTGAAGGGGACTCAAGATGTTGGACTCAAGTACTCTAAAGTGGATGACTTCAAACTTCTTGGGTACTCAGACTCAGATTTTGATGGCGATAAGGAGACAGGAGTATCAACTTCTGGATACACTATGAGTCTTGGATCAGCAGTTGTTTCATGGAGATCACGCAAACAGTCAGTTCCAACAGATTCAACAACAAAAGCAGAATATGTGGCTGCAGCTGAAGCAACGAAAGAAATAGTATGGATCAGGAAGATACTTGAATATTTGCAAGAAAAACAAGAGAACTCCACTCCATTACTGGTCAACAATACTTCTACAATCAAGCTGGCTAAGAATCCTAGATTCCATGATCGAACCAAACACATCAACACAAAGTATCATTTGATTCGACACCATGTAGAAGCCAAGATAGTCCATCTTCGACATTGTTCCACAAATGATCAAGTTGCAGACATCTTCACCAAAGCGCTTGGACGAGAAAAGTTTGAAAGGTTCAGAAACATGCTCGGACTTACAAACACCCCTTCGGATTAAGAGGGGGATTGTTAGAATATAATCCGTTAGGGTTATATAATGTAAATAAATAAATAGTAGGAATCCAAACAGGCTGAGCGGAAGGTGAAACCCAACCACCATGTGATTTGTATAAATATAGGCATTTGCATTGGAATAATATTGAATTAGGAGTTATACCTAACAGAGATCATATTACAAATAGCAGAAAGACAAGGATAAAAGAATCTATGACAAGTATCCAAATCACATACCTGTAAGATTCAAGTCTTGTTTTGTAAATAATTTACTTTTTGATATGTTGAATTTTTAAATATTTGACTATTATTATATAATTTGATTTGCAAAAGAAATTAATTTCATCAAATAAAAGATACAAATAATAATTCATTTTGATTGTTATAACTTCTCGTTGAAAACAATAAGATAAAAATTATTTTACTTTTTTTCTATATTTCCTTTTATAGAATGAGTTTTCTTATTGATTTTCCATTAAAATTTTGTAGATTATTGTTGAGAAGGTATAGAAAAGTGACATTCTAGATATTGACAAGAAAAAGTAAGAAATTATCTTCAAACTATCGTCTTAAGCAATTACATTGAGTTTTGACGTCACGATTATTTATTTGACCACATAAAAAATATGCAAGGTTATGGGTGGAAGTAATTAGATAACAACCTCTAAATAAGGATGGTAGGTCCCCATGTTGAGTCCCTCACTATATTTTCCATGTCATCCTTACTAATACTTGACTTCAATCAAACAAGATGCAAACATTTAACAATTAGTAACCTCAATTGTTTTAGTTCCATTTAATTTTATCTCATAGTTTACCATTTCCATAGTTATTAACATTGTAAAATACAAAATCCTAAGTTGTTTTTAGTTAAGTATTGAAATAGAAAAACTTAACTTTCTTTGTCCCCCTCTTATGTGAGCATAAGGCTATCTGTAAAGAAAGCTATATGTGTGTGTGTGTGTGTGTGTGTGTGTGTGTGTGTGTGTGTGTGTGTGTGTGTGTGTGTGTGTGTGTGATGCACAAGAAAATAAAGCTAACTCTTCAAAGATTTTTAAAATTACAGTTGAATAGATCATCATTTTGGATTTGCAGATTTATGGTTCCATTAGATTTTATAGTGGGATAGTTTGTACATATGATACGCAAGAGAATAAATTTAGGTGCAGAGAAAGCAATATTTAATTTTGTGAACAATGTGCTTCCGCCTACTGGTAAGTTAAATCTTATCAATTTTAATTTGATGTTCAACTTTGAAGCTAATATTTCTTGGCATTTTATTTTTCAATACTTAACTCCACTACATTTCAATAATGATGGCATAGACACGAATATGCATATCTTCACCATTATCACACCCCGGTTTTGACCCTGTGGTATTAAAATTGTACATGATGTTTATATTGTATTTAAATCATGGTGAGGAGCTCAAAGCCAAGCCCATACCATTGATTTGATGTTTTGTGTATAGGCGATCAAGATTGAAGCCTATGGTTTCTCATGTTGTTCAAGCACAACACATTTTGGAATATCATGTAAATCTTCAATTTAATAAAATACCACAACTAGCTATGCAATGAAACATGAAAGAGATGGGGGCATGATTTCACAAGGAATAGGGAGAGGGAGTTATCCAAGAAGATGCCAAGTAAGATATTGTGGGTACAATCCTCACAAAACCTAGTCTAATAAGAAGAAAAACCTTCATTGATATGTCGTCGGACTCACCCAGGAGGACTCAATCTTGAAACAAATCCTTTTGGATAAGAATTCTACGCCTGCTTGCTGATGTTAAACAACTTGCTAGTCGAATCAACAGAATTTTTGTGGACCGTCAGAATTGTGTCCCCATCAGATCAATGGTGGACTTCAAATTTGGTGAAGTGGATTTCATAAGAATTCCACGTACCTCAAGAGTTTTCTAAACCACGCACCTTCACCCAGTAGAATTGTTGTGCGTCGTCAGCCTATTTTGACAATTGATCTCAACCGTGGATCTGTCAAAGTTGCTCGTCCTTTAATCTTGTCTACCATGTTCGTCCCCTACACTCAATCATTCAATTATTCGAGAATAATTGTTGAGGCAGTTAATGCCTAGGGCGGTACGAGGTATGGAAATCGATTTCGTGATTGAGCCAGCCTGCAGTCTGAGCAAGTCTGTAGTCTAGGGAAGTTGCATTCTTGCTTCTAAAGCAAGTAAGCACTTGGATGCATTGTAGTCTGTATTTCCCTTAGTCAGGGGAAGGTTTTTTTGTTCCTCATTATGCATTGTTCATCATTCATTCATAAGGATGCATTATTCACTCTCTGGAGTCTCGGAACGGGTTGTTCTGCAACACTTTTACATGTGACAGTGTTGTATGGAACCCTGGTTTTTGTGTTATAGTGTTATCCTGAACTACTGAGTGGATTGACTATGTGTGATATGATTTGGCAATGTATGAGTCTATGGTTCCTTAGTTCCTTGTGGAAATCATGCCCATCTCGGGGTGGCATGGTGTTAAGATATTAATGAACACACTAGCCTATGGTTGGGTGGAACGTTGCAGCGACATAGCTAGTTGTGGGAAACCTTCATCTTCAAGATAAGTATTATATGTTATACTTATTTATGCAATGTATTCTCTTATGAATGAATTGAATATGATGAATGATTTCTAATGATTTCAGTAGAGTTTGTTGCTGTTAAATGTCCCTGCATTTGCATCTATATATGTCTTATATGTTTCAATACATTTTTCTTATGATCATGGAGGCTAGAAGCCTAGATATAGATTCAGAAGGCATCTGACTTAAGCATTTCCACACCCCGGTATCTGCCTGCAAAAAGCGAAAGGCGGGAGGCAGAAGAGAGAAGTTGAAACAAAGAAGAATGTTGGTTTTCCACACTCCGGGATTCGCCTGCAGAAGGTGTAAGGTGGAAAAAAGGAAAAAAAGACAAGGCAGAATGTTGGTTTTTCGCACCCCAGAATCCTCCTACAGAAGTCGAAAGCGGAAAAAGAGCCAGAGATTCCAAGGAAAATGTGTGTTTTCTGCACCTCGAAATCCTCCTGCGAAAGGAGAAAGGTGAAAAATGGGAAAAAGATTAAGGCGAAACGTTGTCTTTCTGATTTTTGAGATCCACCCATGGAATGCGAAAGGCGGATGGAGAAAAGGCAGAACGTGGAAGGCGGAATGTGGCTGAATGATTCCGTCAAAAGTGGAGTTTCTGATTCTTGAGTTTCAAAGTGGAGGGCAGATGGGCAGAAGGAAGAAGGCGGAAACTGGTTTGAATGAATTTGTCGCACATTATGTTCCTGGGTTCCGCGGCGGAAGGTGGAAGGCGAAGTGCAGAAAGGAAAGGTTTAGTGTGAAAGTGACCTTTCTAGTTACAGAATGGATCTGTGAAGGGTGGAACGAATGTTACGGACATTTTTAAGCCTGAGAATGAATGTAAAAATATGTTACATGACCCATGACTATGTTAAAGTGAAATAAGTAATAAGTTTGAAATTATTCTGCATATCAGTCAGGAGGGAGGGGACGTGACATTATGGTATCATAGAGCTAATGGTTACAACATTGGGCCTAGATGGGCCAAGGGAATGGTATATTTCAGAATTTAAACAGCGTTTGTTAACAGCTAACAATATGTTTATTAACACATGTTTCAGAGTCATAGTACATATTGGAAAAGTTGGTTTGTGGCTCGGCCAGGAGAACCTATAGCATGAATGATGCACATGATCCCTACAAGCACGAGACAGATGCTATGGGGGAAAACATTCAAGTTGGAAATGTTGAAAGAGAATCCAATGTGAGAAGATATCAAGATACCCCCCCAAATATTGCATCCACCATCAGAAGCCTAAGGGTGGAGATGCAAAGTTAGAGGGAAGCCAATGAGAGAATGATTAAAGCTCAGGAAGAGAAGAATCAGTCGAACACAGCCATGTTGCAAAGTTTGATCAGCATCCAAAGGTGTATGAACTCTGGGCATCGGACAGTTAATCCGAAAGGAAGTAAGAGCAGTGCCAGAAGAAGAAAAAGGTCTTCTAGTGGACGATCTAACACTGAAGGATCCACTGGGGGTTCAAGCTCTTCATCTCACAGGGATAAGAGGAAGGGGTGTTACTGGAATAGTTCACGTGATTAATTTAAGAAGGCAAGGCCTCCTACCTTTAACGTTGAGGTAAAGACTAGCCAAGAAGCTGAAGCTTGGATTCTTGGGATGAAGAAGTATTTCCAAGTCCAAGACTACTCTGGAAATATGAAGGTAGGGGTAGTCATCTTAAATCTGAATGGAAGTGCATCCATATGGTGGGAACACCTCAGGAAAGTGAAGAAGATCAATGACAGAAATATTGTGTGGAAGAAGTTCAAGAAGTATTTCAAACAAAATTACCTCTCTAATAGGTACTATGATGACAAGATTAAATAGTTCCATGAGATGAAATTGGGATAGTTGACCATGGAATAGTATGCAAATAAGTTCTTGAAAATGTTGAGGTATGTCAAATACATCAAGGATGATAAAGTGAAAATTCAACGTTTTATGAGTGGCCTACCTCAGTCATACAAAGACAGACTTGAATTTGATGAACCTAGAACTCTATAAGAGGCTATCAAGAAGGATAAGTATTGTTGTGATTAGAACAAAGGGAAACTTGATATCCATAAGGCATGGAAGGACAAAAAGAAGGAAAATTTTGACCAAAGGAAGAAAGGTTTCAAGCCCTCTAACTTTTGAAATTAGCAACGACAGCCATCACAAGTTGTGACTAAGCCAGCCAGAGTGATGGGAGACAGGCCAAGAGATCCAAAGGAGATCAGAGAACCACTCCAATGTTGGGGATGTGGAGGAAACCATATGCACAGGAACTATCCGCATGAGAATGGATATGTAAGGCAAGCTCACAACATCCAAGAAGTTGAAACTGTGGGTCAAGTGGAAAGGACCGTCCCTAGAATTTATGCAGCGCTAGAGGACCGCCAAGCATATCATCAATCTACTGTGGTTGAAGTTGAAGGTAATATTGTTGAGATATATGTTTTTGTTTTGATTGAACCTGGATCTACTCACAGTTATATAACTCCTAGAATTGTTGATATTTTTTCCTCTAGTAAGTTAAATCATAGCAAATCATGGTTATTTCAACTAGCAACTCGAACCAAAAGAAAGGTTAGTGAAGTAGTAGAGAAATGTCCATTTGTCATGGATGGGTTAGTCACTTTGTAACACCCTGATTTTGACCCCTTTGGCATTAATTGTACATGACGTATATATTGTAATGGATCATGGTGTGAAGCTATAGGAAAACTCCCCACCATTGATTTTCGTATTATGTTTCAGCAATGCCAATGGTATTTTGTGCTAACTAGGCACGTTATAATGTTGGATACCATGTACATATGCAAAATTAATTAAAAACCTACAACCAACTATGTCGATGCAACAATAATAAAGAGGGGCATGATTTCCTAAGGATAAGACGGGGGGGATGTCTAACACTTGGGAATCCATTGGGGAATGGACAAGTGTCAAAACATGAACCCATCTAGATGTCAACCATCCTTTTTGTCTTACTCACCCTTTTTTCCCTTGTCTCATTCAACCAATGGATTTAATTCTGCAGGATTTTGTCGGGTAGTTATTACCCTTGGGGAACATATGCATGGGCAGTCGTGAAAATTGGCAGGACTGTCAATCATTTCCCACATGCAAGCCCAAGGGCAGGGGCATTCTCGTTTCCCTCATGGGATCAGGGAACAAATTTCATCATTCCCTCATTCCACATGCATGCAGGAACTCATTTTCATCAGGAAGGAAGGAATTCATGACTGTTCTTCCTTCCTGGTTTTGTTGCATGTAATTCCCTTCACGTTGTGGGTTTGTGTATGTGAATCCCTCGATGCAGGTTGTATTCTTCTATCCTCACACAAATAAGGGATCGTGGTTGTTTTCCCCAACTCTTTGGGTTGTTGTTGAGTCATTTTGGCCACGATAGGGCCATAAACGACTCTGGAGTTGAGTTGCTCAGTCTGAGTTGTGTATTACCCCATTGTTATTCCATTTTTGCTCTATCGTGTTTCCTTTCAATCCCAAAGTTGTTGTTTTGTTGTCTGGGAATTGTGGTTGGTATTTGTACTGTTTGGGAGTGGAAATGGAGCCTTAGAGTGCTTGATAAACCTAGTGTGTGCAAGATACTCACAGACAGAGCTAGAGGGATGGATTTCTTCTCTACACCCCCTGAATAGCACTAGAAGGGAAGTGATGGCATGAGGGATTTGCAACAGAGAAGGGAATGATTCCTTATGTTGGGGATGTGTGGATGTCTTAGAATTTAGGATAGCTCTGGGGCAGGTGTCCTCAACTCTTAAGTGATCCCACTAGCTTAGCATCCAGTGTTTCAAGCTCCTGACAACCTAATAAACCCCACCGCGTTGGCTCTGCTGCCTTATAAACCCAACTATGTTGGATTGGCTGCCTAATAAATCCAACCCTCTTGGCTTGTCTGAGTTGTGTATCCTTGGCTACGTGTGAGCATGCTAGTTTCCCCTTACTCCTTGTAGAATCATTCCCAGCTTGGGGCTGGCAGTGTTAATGAGAGATTGATGAGAACACTAGTCTATGGTTGGGTGGAACGTTGCAGCGACGTAGCTGGTTGCGGGACAATCTTTCCTGAAGATAAGTATTATTGTGCTTAATTCCTTGCAACTATAATATTTTATGAATGAACATGATGAGTGCTTATATGTTGTTAATGTATGATGAAAAAAAATTTCTTCCGCTGTATGTTTACGTGAATTAGATATCTGGATATGTATATTGCATCTTGCATATGTGTATGACTTTATCAGCATTCATTTTATATTACTTTCATGTTTATGTTCATGGGGCATGGTTTTTCCTGGTCTCTTAGTTATCATGTTCAGTCGTGTCCTCTTTGTCGGCCAAAGGGTTGGGGACGTGGTAGCTTGGTATCATAGCATCTAGGTTGTAGCAGTGGGATTATATGGACCAAGAAGATCAATTAATAAAGGTTGGGTAACCTCTGTTTATCTGAGGCTAGAAGGGAAATTTTGAAAATTCCTCTAAGTATAAAAATATCGTATGACTTTGGCCAAGTCCATCCACTACGTCAGATGTGGATGGCCCAGAAATGGCCCCTTTTGACCATCCTTATTTACTCCTTTTTACCCTATCCTACCCCATTGAGCATGTCAATTAAATTTGTTATCTTCACTTTGCTCTTCAATCCACCATGGTATGATTGGTTATTGTCTTATTTTATTAATACTTATGATTGTGGTAATTAGGGATTTATATCTATCAATATGCTAACATATGAAGGTTTATAAAGGTATTTTGAGGTATATAGACTGCAGGAAGATCAGGCTGAACATGTTACGAAAAGGATGGGCATTTATCACTCAAGCTAATCGACATCCATCCTTCAATTGCCCAAGGAATGCAGTCCCTGGATATTATTCCAGGTAAAGCTGTACAAAGATAGCTACAACAGAATGCGACAGATTTGGCCATCAACAATGCGTCGTTGCTCATGTATAGCTGTGATCTGAAGATATCATTATTCCTGGGTCAAATTAATAGTTTCCCTATATTTCCTATCTTTCATCCTGCCACGGTTGTAACAGCTGTTGTAATTTAGGGCACCTGAAGATCAGAGATATTCATTGCTGCCCAATAATAGGGATAGGATGTTATGATTTACCTTGTATAAATATGGAGAACTGTTCTGAGCCAGGGATTGAACCCGTAATCAATTCATTGCATTATCTGTGACTAAGAGTTGTGTAATCGATCTACCTTTTTAATACAAGGAGTTACTTGAGATCTAAGGGTTTTACCCTGTGTTCATCCAGCATCTCTATGTGAAGGTTGGGCTTGCCTTCCCATAGGGATTGCCGAGTTAGATTAGGCATTTTAATTATTCTGTCGTGTGATGTTATGTTCAATTTCATTTCTTCATAGGAAGCTGTGACAGTTGTGGATTAACATTGTGTTATTCATTGCATCTCTTGGAAAGCTGTAGTGGCATGGTAAAACAGTCAACCATGTAGGTAATTATTTCTTATGCAATTGTGTGGTAGCTGAACATCCCTGTCCATCCTCAGATCCCTTAATTATTATTTCCATAGATTCTTGCAATTTGTTCCTTTGTTTTCATAATCGCGGAACTTTATTCTTGTACTTTGAATTCCTAGATTAGTTGAACTCAATTTTTGTACCTTGAACTTCTATAAATATCTAATTCCATTTTTTGTCTTTTGAACTTCTAGAGTAATCAGATCAAGATAGTTGGGTGAATCATTAGATGGATTGATAAACAGGATTTCATTTTCTGCAAAAGTAATTTAGATATGAATTCATGAAGCTTTCAATTTCTAGTTCAAGGACAGCAGAAGGTAATTGTGACTGTATCTTTTAGAAGGTAAGCTAGATTAAGTGGATTCTTGGGATGAGCATAGCTAAACATAGAATAGGATTGTTTATTTATAGTAATTTAGTGTTTAAGTATATACAGTGCAACATATCCTTAAAATACAAGACTTCCATGGGTTGACAATAAATATTGCACACTCTATATGTTAGCTATAATTCACTTGCATATTGCATGCCCAACATTTTGGCGCCGTTGTCGGGGAGGATAAGTATTAAACACCATTATCGTTGCATTTTGTAAATGTTTCTCTTCATTATTCTTTAGTTTTCCTACTTAAATGATTTGGGTTGCATGAACACAAGAAGGGTAAAGTGTGATCATCTTACAACTCCCAAAACCCCACAAAATACTAACAGTGCAGGTGGTTGAGGTCATGGTCAAGGTCCACAATTGGCCAGAAGAACATTCATTGATGATCTGGTCGATAGAACCGATTCTTCTACCAGGGCTTGCTGTCAGGAAACACCTATCAAAAGAATCCCTACCAATCCTAGGGTGCTAGCTTCAGGATCCACAGTGGAGAACACACGAGCAGCTGCAACACCCTCAAATACCCCTGCAGAGGGAGACAAAGTTAGTACTATAGGATCTACTTATTGAAGTCCAGTCTATCACGTTAACGAAACGGTTGTGACTAAAGAGGAGTGGAAACAGTTCCATCAGAAATTTCTTGATTAATGGAAGGATGAGGAGAATGACGAAGAGAAGGATGAAGAGAAGAACAAAGAGGAGGAAATAGAAGAAGAAATGAGTAACAGACATGAATCTGACAAGGAAAAGGCAATGGGAGAAAACCTACCTAAAGGAACGGTGGTGACACTTCAATTCCCAATTCAATAACCAGAAGGAACAGCTCCTATGAAAAATATATCACCATCGGTGTTTCCCCGCTTTCATGGAAAAGCGGCAGAGGGTCCAGATGAGTTTATTTTCAAGTTTGATATCCTCTATCACAGCTACGACTACATCACCGATGCACAAAAGCTTAATCTCTTCCCTGCCACTCTGAAGGACAATGCATTACGTTGGTTCATGAGCCTAGGAGGCAGAACTGTTACTAATTGGGACAAGATGAAACAAGTGTTCCTGGAGAAATATCAAGAATATTGCAACACCAAGGACAAAAGAGAAGAATTGTTTAAAATGGTGTAGAAGGAGGATGAAAGTCTGGAATATTTTGTAGAGAGGCTTTTATACAATGTGCAAAGAGCTGGACAGATGAACATGGGATTAGATGTGCTCAAGATAATCATGCTTTATGGTATTAGAGATGATTGCCTAGATATGTTAAACCTATTAGGAAAGAGGGATATCTCCAAGTATTCTTTCAAGAAAATTGTGGAATTATTTAAAAGGTACTCCAGGGGATCCTCCATGAATAACAGGCGAGACAAATGGGATAATCTAGAATGTGATCTCTTCGACAGAACTCAGAAGTCATCCAATGGAGGATCCACCCATGCAAAGATAGGAAACCTCCTTGAAAAATTCAAAATAGAAATGATGAGCTCTATCTCCTCGAAAATCGACGTCCTGAGGGAAAAGCAAAAATAGGCAGTAGAGGATCTCACACTATGTGTGTTCTATCCTCGATGTAGAAAGAACCACCCTCTAAAGGAGTGCTCGCTCGACAAGGTAGAAATGTGTTAGTTGTGTGAGCTGAACCATGACACAAAATAATTCCCATCGCTTCCCCAAGTGAAGGTTGTTCTGCAGGCGTCAACTCCAGAGGTGGAACCAACCTACTTCATTGCACAAAAGAATCCCTAGCAGCCTTGAAACCAAGGTATGATTCCAGACTCGTTTCCATTTTTGAATAACATGAATAATTGGAATAATATGCAGAATGTGAATACATAAATCCCTTCATCTTATTCTCAATGGAACCCCTCTTAACCTTCAATGCAAGGTTATAACTCCTGGAATCCCTGGGTTCAGCCACAACACCAACCAACTTCTTGGTCTCCTGGATGGAGAAATTTCCATCCAGGGAATCATTTTCCTCAACAACCTCCTCATGAACAGCAACCATACCCTCCTCAATATCCTCAATATCCTCCATATCCTCATCACCAGTCGCAACTGCAGTTGCAGAACAATGCTGCCCCTAATATACCGATATGACCCCAGCTGCCTACTCAACCTAATCCTAACCCAAACAATAAAATAGTCCATCAATTTGAGATTGTCAACATGCCTACCTACTCCCTTTCTCCTGTGCCTTGTAACGATATTCACTTACGGTCAGGAAAAATAGTAGAGCCTGTAATCATTAAAGATGTTCCATCCCATGTACATGAAGAAGGGGTGAATTTTCAGCATCTATCTAATATGACCCCCATCATTGAAGATGTTGAACATCCCACTAATGGGTCTGTTGAAACACAGAATGATATACCTAGCGATACACAACCTAACCAGCTGATTAGGCAACCACCGTATCCCGAGAGATTAATTCTACCAAGCATAGGGGGTCAACCTCAATTTAACCTCTTAGGAGAGTTAAATAATCTTTATGTTAAAATCCCCCTCCTTCAAGCTCTTCAAGACATACCTATCTATGCTAGAACTGTTTGGGATCTATGCACAAATAAACCAAGAAGGAAACCCAGAGATCCTCCCACTATTCATGTCATAGGGAAATTATCTGCATTAATAATGGGAAAAACCCTTTTGGCCAAATATGACGATTCTAGGAATCCCACTGTCACTGTACAGATTGGGCATACACAGATACCCAATGTACTAGTATATTTAGGAGCAGCGATTAATGCCATGACAATTGAAACTATAAGAAAACTTGGGATCACTAATCTTAGGCCAACCCCCATCATTTTAGAATTGGCAGATAGGTTCACCATTAAACCAGAGGGAATTTTGGATGATCTTGTCAGCTCAGTTGATTCTTGGGAGTACCATGTTGAATTTTTGGTTTTACAACCTAAGTCACAGCTAGGAGGACACCCACTAATCCTGGGAAGGCTTGGTTAGCCACAGCTAATGCTTGCATCAACTGTCAATCTGGGTCTATGACCATATCATATGGCACCAAGACAAAGAACCTCACTCTCTATCCTCCAGCTCGGTCGAGCCTTGAAGCTAAAACTTATTTATGGATGGAGCCAAAGGAAGAAGAGGGTGTTTAGCCATTATTAACTATAGGGAAGGCTTTAACTTTTAAGGATGAAACTGAAGACGATGCCATTAATAATTTCATCAGTGAACCCACTTCGGTCAATAAAGAAGTTTATCAAATCCTGAACATTGCTCTGGGTGAGGAAGAACAATAAAATATCACAGAAGAAGCACTAGTCAATGACACACATATAATCCCTGTATTGAAGAATTTTAAAAGTATTCCCATCGAGGTAGAATTTGGAAAACCCTAAATATTAACCCCAACCTCTCCTTAGATGAATAGAAGTGCCTAATCAGTCTCTTAAAATAACACAAGGAGGCATTTGCCTAGGAGTATACAGACATGAGGGGCATTCCCTCTAACCTATGCACCCATCATATTTATATTAAAAGTGACTCCCAGCCTGTGTGCCAGCCTCAACAATGAATGAACCCCAATCGTAGGGACATAGTACTGAAGGAAGAAATTTAGAAACTCTTGGAAGCGGGATTTATATATCCTATTTCAGATAGCGAGTGGGTGTCCCCGCTCGTAATTGTACCCAAGAAAAATGGTAAATGGAGAGTCTGTGTCGACTATAGGGAACTGAACAAGGCCACACAAAAAGACCATTTTCCCTTGCACTTTATCAATCAAGTGCTCAACACCTTATAGCAGGTACAATCAGATTCAGATTGCTCCAAAAGACCAAGATAAAACTACCTTCACCTACCCCTAGGGAACATTTGCTTACAGAGTGCTTCCCTTTGGTTTATGTAATGCACCAGCAACGTTTCAAAGAGCTGTGATCGGCATATTTTCAGAATTAATTAATGATAGTATGGAAATTTTTATGGATGATTTTACTCCTTATGGAAAAAAATTTGAAGAAGCAATAGAAAATTTGAAAAAGGTTTTAACTCGTTGTGAACAGACCTAGCCCTCTTTAAGCACTGAAAGTGCCATATGATGATGAGTGAAGGAGTAGTATTGGGGCATTTCATCTCTACTAATGGCATCCAAGTGGATCCCTCGAAAATTAAGGTAATAAAAAATATACCTACTCCTGCCACTCAAAAAGAAGTGCAAATTTTCCTAGGGAAAAAATTTCCAAACTTGCCTCCCCTTTGTTTTCACTGTTAATGAAGGATATGCAATTTGTTTGGAATGAAGCATGCTAGGAAGTGTTTTTTAAGCTTAAGGAGAAGCTGTCCACAGCTCCTATCTTAAGAGGACCCGATTGGACCCTACCCTTCCACATTTCTTCAGATGCTTCTCCACAGCTCCTTAAGAGGACCCTATCTTAAGCTGTCCACGGCTCATATCTTGGAGCACTCTTAGGTCAGCAGGATGGCCAAGTACCTTATGCAATTTATTATATTAGTAAAAACTTAGCCCCTGCTGAACTTAATTATACTGTCACTGAGAAGTAGTTCCTAGCTATTGTTTACTCCATTAACAAATTTCGACATTACATTACTGGATGTGTACTGGATATCCTACATTTTTGCACACTGACCACTCTGCCATTAAATATCTCATGAATAAACCTATTACTAATGCCAGAGTGACTAGATGGATTTTATTATTACAAGAATTTGATGTTACCATTATAGATAAACCTGGAAAAGAAAATGTTGTCACTGATTTTTTATCTCGTTTCACTAACAATGATGATAATTTGTCTATCGAGGACTCTTTTCCTAATGAACACTTATTTTCAGTTTCAGCTCACTCCCCTTGGTATGTAGATGTCACTAATTACTTGGTTGTAGGAAAGCTTCTGGCACATATGTCCAAAAGAGAAAAGAGAAAAATCATCCAGCAAAGTGCCAAGTATTGTTGGGTAAACAGTCACCTCTTTTACACAGGTCCTGGTCTTGAGATCAGAAGATGTGTAAGAGAAGATGAAATCTTCCATATACTGAAGGACTGCCATGATGAACCTTGTGGGGGACATTTTGCAGACAGAAGGACAGGACACAAAGCACTAAGAATGGGCTATTATTGGCCTACTCTTTTCAGGGATGCAAAAAGATATGTCCAGTCTTGTGACAGCTGCCAAAGGATGGGTCAGCCCAATAGATTATATCAAATGCCTCTGTAACCACAATCAGTAATTGAACCCTTTGATAGATGGGCCCTATATTTTGTTGGCCCTATCAACCCTCATTCGAAGTAGAAAGCCTACATCTTGGTCTATACCGATTATATGACAAAATGGGTAGAAGTTATGGCTCCAGTGAAAGCTAATGACCAGGCTATGATGGAATTCCTGTACAGTGAAATATTTACCCATTTTGGGGTACCTAAGGAAGTAGTTACTGATGCAGGACCGTAGTTTATGTCGCATCAATTTGAAGCTCTGCTACAGAAGTACCATGTTCAACATCGGGTAGCTTCACCTTACCATCCCCAAGCCAATGGCCAAGTGGAAAGCACTAACAAAGTCATTGAAGCTATCCTCACCAAGACAATCAAGAGTCATCATAGAGAATGGGCTGATAGACTTCTAGAAGCATTATGGGTGTATCGCACCACTTGGCGTAACACTATAGGTTTCTCTCCTTATTACTTAGTGTATGGGAAAAAGTGTTGTCTTCCCAATTGAATTTGAAATCAAGACTTTGAAGATGGCCACAGAGGTAAACCTAGATGTAACCGAAGCCCAGAAGAGGAGATTGAACCAATTGAATGAACTGGATGAGAACCGGTTGGCTTCCATGGACCAAACAGTGTTAATTCAACAACAGAGATCCAATTGGCATGACTGATTCATCAAAAAGAAGATCTTCTGTGAGGGACACTAGGCACTATTGTACAATTCCAGATTCAAAATAGATTTCAAGGACAAATTATGCACAAGATGGCTGGGCCCATACCTAGTAGACAGAGTATTTGATAACGGTACAGTCCGCCTAGTAACCATCGATGAAAATCGCACACCATTATTTTCTAATGGTCACAGGCTGCGATTGTACCGTAAACCCATTTCAAAGGATTCATTTATCTCACAAATTGCAGTTGATCCTGATTACCAGCTAGCACAAGGGCAGGAATTTTTCTCTACCTGTATCAGTACTTAATTGATCACCGTAAATCGCATATGAATATTTGTACATAAATAAATTTTTTTTTTCCTATTATTTTTATCTTTTCTTTTGCACTTGATCCGTTTTTTTGTTTTTTTCTAAAAATGTGCAGGAAAGCGCCCAAGAATGGCGGTCATATCGGGGCTGTCGACCAAATTCATTTTTCTATGACTTCCTGCACCAAGCTTTTTCCCTTAATAAACCTGTCACAGCCGCGACACCCTTTTTTGGCAATTGCAACACCTTTTTTTGGCAACTGCAACACCCTTTTTTCGGCAGCTGCAACACCCTTTTTTCGACAGCTCCAACACTCTTTTTCGGTAGCTGTGACATCTTTTTCGGCCGCTGCAATACCATTCCCGGTAGCTGTAACACCGTGAAACTCTGCCTTCTTCTATTTCCACAGCTGCGACCCCGTTTTACTTTTTCCCGTAAATCTCATTTCACACAGTTGCAGCATATCCTTTTTCCGTCCATCTAACATTCTTTTATCCTTTTTCTGCAGCTGCGACCCTTTTTCTAGCAACTGGGACATCTTTTTTGGCAGCTGTAACTCCGCTACATTTGGCTTATTTTTCGATCATTCAAGGATGTGCCTCTGCTTTGATCTCTTTATGGCCTAGGACTATGACTCTTTGTGACTCCTATGTTATTGGAAGATCTTTTTGCAACATAGCAACTCCTCTAGATATGGCTCCAATTCCTAATGCCGACAATTTGACTCATAATGCAGTATTCGTCATGTTTCCAACCATTTTAACACAATGGTTTTTGGTTTGCTGGCGGAAAAGGTTATTGCATCACCCCTGTAATAATAATTACATTTAATGACTGCACAGCGCATGATTTCAACTTTTGCAACGACTGCAAACACGTCCTATTATTCTCCAAAGGACATTCATTGTGCATTTTCGGAGGTATGGCTTTGATTAACCACTTGATTAAGTATCAATATGATTTGACAATATTAGGCGTACCTCCCTTTTTATGCCCACTATTGCATCAATTAACTCTCTGCTCGTGCGACGTAATGACTAATTATGCTACCTAATAACCGCCACCTTTCCCAATTTGGGATAAAATTTCAAATAATCCAATACGCTGAAACTTTCTGAATTTGCCTAAATCCCCTCTCAGTTGTTCATGCATACTCTGTGCTATAACCTCCATTTTCAGAATCTATAATCTATTGGACTGCAATATAATGGGTATTCCAGCTCAGTATGAACCTTCAAATACGTGTGAACTTAGATGAAATGTTGCAGTTTTCACCATCTTTCAAGATACCGGTTGGACGAAATTTTTCGAACACCTGAATGGGTTTCATCGTGAAGCAGCTTTACAGTTCACTTTGAATCTTACAGAAACCCACTCATAGGTTTTGGGATTGTGCATTGAAGTTTCTAAAGCCATAATGGCTGAGGTCACTGGTAATCCTCAGGTGGGAAGAGCTTGGTTCAGACATCGAATCCCCACTACTACAGCAGTACATGACTTTCTAATAGAAAGGGAGCATGTTCAAACGACACGAAGGGGGATAGTATTACAATCATTGCCATAGCCATGGAATCAAGTCGTTGTCTTTCTCAATAAATACATCACCTACGAAGGTAGGTTCCAAACTGTCTATCATTCTGAATTCCCTTTACTATCTCATCTCCGTCACAGGGTTCTGTTAAATATTCCAAATTATTTTCTCAACGATTTATATCATATGGCAGGGTTTGTTTGAGTTTCCAAACATCCACTCACCTCACTGACCCACCATGGCCTCATTAAATTGATAATCTTAAGAACCCTTGCTCAACACAATATAACCTAGGAGCAATTTACAGCCCAAGTTCAAGAACCCGCTCCTTTTCCCGATGTTCCAATAGAAGAGGAACAAAATCAAGAAGAACTGGTCTATCCACATTTTGGGGGGAATGTAGAGCAACGGGAGGCTCGGAGACCCTCCAATATAGTTGGGGGGGAGATGAAACTAGATCAGAGGATCAGTCAAGGGCACATGAAGAACATTTGGGAGAGGATGTACATGAAAACCCTGTGGAAGAACTAAATAGTAGGGCAGCTCTAACAACAGAGGGTGAAACTGGAGCAGCATTAGATGCTGCGACAGTTGAACCTGAAGATGACAAAGCCATGGCAACAGAAAAAAACATTGATATGGTAACCATTGAATCCTCACCTAAATGGGGAAGAAACCTGATTGAGGAAGAACATCCTGAAGAATAAGAAAATGTTGGAATGGGGGATATCCCTTCCACTTCAGTTGTGAATCTAGAAACTCCGGCACCGCAAAGAAAAAGGAGGAGATCAAAGGATGAAAAAAACGATGACATTAAGGCATCTCCACCAATAAGAAGGAAAAGAACCAGGTCAGTCGCAGCAGCAGAAGCAGCAAGGGAAATATGGGCAACCTTAGAAGCACAAATTGAGTTCCCCATTCTTAAACCCAAACCAATCGATGCCCCACAGAGGCCAGCCGAAGAAGAACCTCAAATTGAAGGACTTCTGTTCGAAAATAGGCTATTAAAAGAGGAATTCCAAGCACTCAGAAAAGAATTGGAAAATTGGAAAGAAGCATGTAGAAAACAGGGTGAAAGGAAGCTGCACACATTCGTAGAAGCTGCAAAGCAATTGGAAGAATCAAATCCTACCAAGGATGGAAATGAGGAGGAAAGAGTGGTATGTCCCACCTATGGAGAAATATTTAATGAATCAAGTTATAAGGTTGTAATTCGTGCCTTTATAACACAACAGTCTTCACCTACAACTGAGGAAGGATAGGGATAACCTGATTTGAGAGATGACGGGACTCCCAAAGAGAGGCTTCAGGAGAAGGAAGTTTTAGATGAGCAGGATGCTGCCACACAAGAACCAGCATCCTTAAATATTCTTGTCGAAACTGCCACTAACCCTATAACAGAGGAACTAGAGGATGAAGTTATTCCTGATTTTATCGATGAAGATTGCATTGAGACCCCAAAATCCTCTCATGATATAGAAATAATAGACATAGAACCACAACAGCAAAACAATGATGAGATTGAACATGGTGTTGTCACACAAGAACCAACATCCTTGAATGTTCTTGTCCAAGTGGTTGTCCAAGTGAGAAAAGAAGAACCAGGGACTAAAGGCACTCTAGAATTTAATGAATAAATATGTACTATGACCCCAGAATTGTCCCAGGACACAAAAATACTAGAAAAGGAGCCACAATAGCAGGGAGATGAAGAAGTGAGTCAAGATGTTGTCACACAAGAACCAACATCCTTGAAAATTGCAGTAGGGACTCTTGAAATGCAACAATAAATTAACCCTAAAGTGGATTTCATTCCTGATATGGATTGGGGTGAAGAAGAACAAGTTCAATCACAACCCTCAGGTGATATTGAAATCCTTGAGGAACAACTGCATACTAAAGAAGACATCCAATCTCAGCAGCATGAGGAAAAAGAAGAACAGGGCTCTGTCACACAAGAACCAGTAGCCTCACATCCCCTGGCTGAGATAGCAGCTGATGATCAGGTAGAAAATGAAATTAAAATTCAGGAGGAAGATTCTCCACAAGAACCAACATACTCACAGTCAGCTGCCAAAATTTCCAAGGGAGAACCCCAAAAATAATATGTTGTTACATAAGAACCAGCATCTCCAGGAGTGGTGGACATTGTTGCTGAAGAGAGTCCAAAAGAGGTTGTTGTCACACAAGAACCAGTACCCCTAGAAATAGCTTCAGATGTGCAGGATGTCCAATGTGGCACATCGGGTGACAAAGTGTGGATTGAACCCCTTCAAAATTTTATTGACCTGGATTCTGACAAGGAGGAGTATCCTGAAGAAGAAGAAGCCCTGAACCCTACAGCAGAAATCTCAATTCTGAGAATGGAGGTAAGAAAATGGAAGAGCCAGGTGGAAGAATACCAAGAAGGGATAGTTTCCTCACTGAGCATAAAAAGACCATCAGGAGACTAGAGGAGAAATGGGAAGAAGAACGTATGACCCAGAGACTTCAAGAAGAAGAGCTACAGAGCGAACTAAGGGAGCTGAAAAAGTTCCAGTCTATGCAAAAGGAAAAAGAGCAGATGTATGCTCTTTCTCAAGAACTCCTGGGCACTAGGGTACCTTCCTCTTCTTACCCTGTCTTTTTATTTGAACAATTTGTTTGGTTTAAGTTAAGGGCTGTGAAAGAAAGGAGGTCATTTGAGATAACAACCTCAGCAAAATTCTTGGAAACATTTTTGAGAAGCAATTTTGAAGATCAAAATTTGTTGTGTGAATTATATTTGCATGATATGGCTTATCCTCTGGACCGCCATTCAAATCCTATCCCTTTTTCAGGAGATGTTCAGTTGAGGGCCTTTGCTTCTTTTGTGAGCAATCATGCTCGGTGGGAAAGGTATTTTCAAACCTTTTCTCACAATGAATCCCATTCTAATTTGTGGATCCGAAGTGAGCCTCAAAATCCTGGTATTTTTCTTGCTCGACATAGGAGTTTGCTCTCATGCCCCATCCTGACTCAGCACATAATGGAACTATAGGAGGAAGTTATTTCTACCTGTACCAACCATATTTATATATACCAACAAGCAGCGTTGGAAGGAAGTAAGCACAGATGGCAGGTTGCCTCTCCTACTCTCAAGAGCAGAGACCCCTATTATTTTAGAAATTTTGAATAGGCACTTTTCAAGGTTGAGGGTTATGTTGGATGTATCAGGGAGTGTGGGGCTAATTGGTTGGGCCTGAAATTTAAATTTTCCCTCATTTGGTGGTGAGAAAAACCCTACAGGATGGATTTTTCACTGACCCAGGCAGAGGAGTAGCATTGTTGGAGATATTGGGTTGCTCATAGAGGGTTCACAGAAAAAGAACAAACGTATGATTTCCCCTACAACTTCTCTTCTCTCCATGAACATAGCACAATGCAAGATTCAGATTCGAAATAATGGAGGTTGTTGCATGAGGACATGCAATAGGACAGTTGGGGGTAGATGTTGGGCCTAGAAATGGCCCCTTTTGACCATCCTTATTTACTCCTTTTTTCCCTATCCTACCCCATTGAGCATGCCAATTAAATGCTTTATCCTCACTTTTCTCTTCAATCCACCACGGTATGATTGGTTATTGTCTTATTTTATTAATACTTATTATTGTGGTAATTAAGGCTTTATATCTATCAATATGCTAACATATGATCCAGCATTTTCTGAGTGGATTGCATTAGTCTTACAAAGACAGAATTGAGTTTTATGAACCTAGAACTCTGGAAGAAGCAATAAGGAAGGCTAAGTATTGCTATGAGCAAAGCAAAGGAAATCCTAATTACCATAGGACATGGAAGGATAAAAGGAACGAGAATTCTGATCAAAGGAAGAAAGGTTTCAAACCTTATAACTTCGGGAATCAGTAGAAGAAACCATCACAAGCTGAGAAGCAGCTAGCCAAAGTGATGGGATAAAAGCCAAAAGATCCCCAGCAGAACAGGGAACCTATTTGAGGTTGGAAATGTGGAAGACCCCACATGCGCAAGAATTGTCCGCATGAAAATGAGAATGCAAGGCCAACTTACAACATTCAAGAGGAAGAAACAGTGGGTCAAGTAGCAAGAGATGTCCCTAGGATCTATGCAGCACTGGAGGACTGCCAGGCAGATCACCAGTCAACTGTGGTTGAAGTTGCAGGTAATATTGTTAAGCAATATGTTTCTATTTTGATTGACCCTGGTTCTACTCACGGTTACATTACTCCTAGAGTAGTGGATATTTGTGCTTTAAAGAAAGTAAAGCATAGCAAATCTTGGTTAGTTCAACTAGCCACTGGAACTAAGAGAAGGGTTAGTGAAGTGGTGGAGAAATGCCCATTGGTTATGAATGGATTGGTCACTTGTGTAGATATGAATGTCCTACCACTCAATTCCTATGATGTCCTCATTGGAATGGATTGGCTAGAATCTCATAGAGTTAATCTTGATTGTTACAACAAGACGTTTGAATGCATGGATGAAGAAGGGAACCCTAGAGTTGTAAGAGGCATCCTAAAGGTGATTTCTATGAGGGAGATTTTAGCAATGCAGTTGAAGAAGTTCTGTAGGAAAGGTTGTCAGTTGTATGCAGCTCATCTTTTGGAGGAAACATAGGATGAAAATCCTAGGTTGGAGGACTTGCATGTGTTGCAAGAATTCGGGGATGTGTTTCCTAATGATATTCCAGGACTTCCTCCAAAGAGGGACATTGCTTTCACAATTGAACTTGTGCTAGGAGCATCACCAGTGTCCAAGACACCCTACGAGATGATTACACCAGAAATGATAGA
Source organism: Pseudotsuga menziesii (assembly GCA_001517045.1). Classification (NCBI taxonomy): domain Eukaryota; kingdom Viridiplantae; phylum Streptophyta; class Pinopsida; order Pinales; family Pinaceae; genus Pseudotsuga; species Pseudotsuga menziesii. The sequence goes on from LPNX010654927.1 coordinate 226,317, forward strand.
GTTGAAGATGTAAATGCAAGAGTTGTTGGAGAAGAAGTATATCAGGCCGAGTGTGTCTCCTTGGGGAGCACCAGTTCTGTTTGTGAAGAAGAAAGATGGTACACTCAGATTGTGTATTGATTACAAACAGCTGAACAAGATTAATATGAAGAACAAATATCCTTTGCCTAGGATTGATGACCTCTTTGATCAAATGAGAGGAGCAAAGGTATTTTCCAAGATTGACTTGAGGTCTTGTTATCATCAGGTAAGAATCAAGGATGAAGACATTCATAAGCCAGCCTTCAGAACAAGGTATGGACACTATGAGTTTGTAGTGGTACCATTTGGTATCACAAATGCATATGCTACATTTATGTGCCTTATGAATAGTGTCTTCAGCAGGTATTTGGACAAGTTTGTTCTTGTTTTCCTTGATGACATTATTATTTATTCTAAGAATGAGGAAGAGCATGCAGAGTATTTGAGATTGACATTGCAATTGCTCAGGGATCATAAGTTGTATGCGAAATTAAGCAAGTGTGACTTCTATAGAGATAGGATTCAATATTTGGGTCACATTATCTCAGAAGAAGGTATATCTATGGACCCTAAGAATATTGAGGCCATTATGAATTGCCCTACTCCAAGAAATGTGACAGATATAAGATCTTTTATGGGACTTGTAGGATATTACTGGAGATTCATTGAAGGATTCTCCAAGGTTGCACATGCCATCACTTCCTTGAAAAGGAAGGGTATAAGTTTTGAATGGACATCGAAGTGTGAAGAAAGATTCAAGCAGTTGAAGAATATTCTCCCAAGTGCACCAGTCTTGAAAGTTGCAGACCTAGAGAAATATTTTGTGGTGTGTACTGATGTATGCAGACAAGGACTTGGAGGATTTATTATGCAGGAAAACCACGTGATATGTTATGAGTCAAGAAAGTTGAAGGAGCATGAGAAGAAATATGCCACTCATGATATAGAGTTTGCAGCCACAGTACATGCTCTCAAGATGTGGAGGCATTGCTTGATATAGAGCTTGTGGTCTGAAGTACTTGTTTGATCAATCAATGTTAAATGCTAGGAAAGCTAGATGGTTGGAGCTTTTATGTGAGTTTGATTTTGAAATCAAACACATAAAAGGAAAAGAGAATAAGGTAGCTAATGCACTCAGCAGGAAGGTGTAGGAAATGCATGTGGCATCTCTTTGTATTTGTCAGTCAGATTTGAGGCAGCAAATTATAAATCATACTGTTGGAGATTAATTGTATGAGCATGTAAGAGACAAGTTGCAGTAGCAGAGTCTTGAGAAGAGGTATGAGGAATATAAATTGGAAGAAGATGGAATTCTTACTTATAAAGGAAGAATTTATATTCCAAATGTAGCATATTTCAGGAGAGTTGTTATGGATGAGATCCATCAAGCTCCATATTCTTGTCACCCAGGATATCAGAAGACGATTGCTACAACCAGAAAGCAGTATTTCTGGCTAGGAATGAAAAAGGACATGGCTGAATATATTTCAAGGTGCATGAAATGTCAGCAGGTAAAGGTTGAAAATCAACACCCCGCAGGTTTGTTGCATCCTTTGCCAAATACAGAATGGAAATGGGAAGTTATCTCCATGGATTTCCTTAAAGGTTTTTCGATGACTTGGAGACAACATGACATCATCATGGTTTTGGTGGACAAGTTGACAAAGGCAGCATATTTTATACCAGTTAAGTCTATGCATAAGACTGATGACATTGCAAAGATCTTCATGAAGGATATTTTCAAATTACATGTATTTCCTAAGGCAATAGTCTCTGACAAAGATGTCAAGTTCACTTCCAATTTTTGGAAGGGTTTGTTTGCATATTTGGGTGCGAAGTTGAACTTCAGAATCACCTACCATCCTTAGACTGATGGTCACACAGAGAGAGTGAATCAAGTGCTTGAATATATGCTTCGCATGTATGTGATGGACAAGCCCACCAAGTGGGAATATTACTTACACTTGGTAGAGTTTGCTTACAACAATGGACATCAAGCATCCTTGGGGATGAGTCCATATGAAGCTTTGTGTGGAAGAAAATGTAAGACACCATTGACATGGGATAATCCAGTGAACATGGTTGTGCTTGGGCCAGAATTTCTCAAGGAAATGGAGAAATAGGTTGTAAAGATCAAGCAGAATCTGAAATTAGCCCAGGACAGACAGAAAAGCTATGCAGATAAGCATAGGGTGAACAGAGAGTTCAGTTTTGGGGATCATGTTTACCTCAGAGTGAGGAAAAAGAAGATTTCCTTAAAGCTTGGAATTTTTGCCAAGTTGTCACCTAGATATTGTGGGTCATTTGAAGTGCTTGAAAGAATAGGGCCAGTTGCTTATAGACTTGCATTGCCTACTAGCACTAGAGCTCATAATGTATTCCATGTTTCTTTGCTTAAGAAATATTTACATGATCCTAACCATGTGATAAATTGAGATGTGGTTCAGGTAGTTCTGAATTGAGCCAAAGTGCACCCTCAACAGGAAGGTCACCATGCTCTAGAATCAATCCATAGGTAAGGTAAACGTGCAATGGGAGCACTATGGCCCTGAAGAGGCTACGTGGGAGCTGGAGGATGCCATGTGATTGGCACATCCATTTTTGTTCAATTTTGTGGAGCACTGAGGTGATGCTAGTGTAGCATTTTGTTCAATTTTGTAAAAGCACTGAAGACAGTGCTATTGAAGGGGGAGGGGATTATAACACCCCGATTTCTACCTCGTTTGCATTAATTGTATATGATGTATATATTGTAATGGATCATGGTGTGGAGCTATAGGAAAATGCCCCACCATTGATTTTTGTATTTGTTGGAGCAGTAATACATCCTTAGTATATAGTTTAGACCTTAGGCTAACCTGATTTTCACAAATTTCATTAATGTCCTATCGTTTAGACTTAGGGGAGTTAATCCAGCAATATATCTGGTTAACTTGGCCTGTTCACACCTACAACAATGCCTAGTTTGGTAAACCTAGCCCATGTGCTCCCTCATTAATGCATTGGAGTGATACCTCATCGATTTATGGGGCCCTGGCTTGACTAAGTGCGCTTGGGGTGAATCTGGCCTGTTTTAGCTCTCGTAGGAGTATTTATTGCCACATAGAGCACCCCACTTGCCTCTATTTCCTCACCCATGCATGCCTTGGAGTCTTTAATGACCCAGCACACCTCACCAACACTCACACATCAATTCAAGTCTATTTAGGCTGAATTGGGTCTCCATTGGTCCACCTAGGGGGGATTGAGGTTATTTCTCACATTGACACATGTACAACTCCAATTGGCTTCCAAAGCCACTCGAATTTGTCCATTGTATTATAAATGATGAATGATAATAATATGACAAGCAATCAGCACCTTTCACATGTGTTGTTCCAGCTATTTTATGTCTCTTTGTTTTCTCTTACATGTTTTGTCAAACACTTTGATGGTGAAATTGTTCTAGCTCCTAGATCTAACTTGAGAAGCAATTTCTCACATGGTATCAAAGCTAGATGGAGCTGAAACAAATCCTATGAGGTTGAGTTGCTGTTTAGGGCATATTTCCAGTTTATGTGAGTGTTTTTCATTGCAAGTTTCTACAACAACTTCATGGATTCGAAATTTGCTCCTCTCCTTTCTATGGAAATTGAACCCAGGTGTTGGAAAAATTACACTCACAAAAATTGCCAATTACACATGCAAATTACACACAAAGGAGATTGAATATGGAGCAGAACACTAATCTGTATTGAATAAGTGTACAATAGACAACCTTGTGAAGTCATAGGCTACCACAATAAATAATTACATGAGAGATTCGAATGCATTGGGATTCCATTCAAATTGGTCAAAAGAAAGCTTACTAAAACTAAGCAAATCCCCCATAGGTGCATAAAGCAACTTCCAAATTTGTCTAGGAGCTCACGAATTGGAAAAATCAATTAGGGAGGCAAATAGGTGATGGAAGGACAACTCATACATGCTTTTATTAGGAGAAAAGAGTGGAGGATGTTGAGGACAAAAAACAAGTTAACTTCACGTAGTCAAACTTTCCCAATTGCCTTAAAACTCAGTGAAAGCAGCAATAAAGCATAAAAAGCATATATGCGCTAGGAAGGCCAGGAATAAAGAAGAAATGATTCCAAGAGGTTTCCCAAGCACTCCATGACTTATTTTTAGCAAGTTTGACCATCTAGGACATGTGGAGGACAAATTACATAGAGTGGAATATGGAAACTAGGAAAATAAGACAAAAATGGAGATAATTAATGTCTAAGGTAGCTAACTATGGGTTGATTATTCTAACACCCCCCCCCCCTTAAGTCTGACTTATGAGTAAAATATCAGAAAATAATAGGGCCTAGAAACAAGGCTTAGTCACCCTTTACATACTGCATGTCCTTTTAACCAAGGAAAGAGGCAAAAACCCAGTGGGAAAAATCCTCCCTTAAACATGGACGGTAAAACAAAATTTGAAAATATTGTCATCAATCATGCTTCACAGCATGATCAGCAATCCCCAGCAGTGATTAGAGATTGCTGAAAGTATTCTCACAAAGAACTTTGGTGAAGATGTCTGCTACTTGTTCTGAAGATGAATAGAAGAGTAGGTGAATGGTGCCATCATGCACAAGCTGTCTAATGTAGTGCATATGGATCTCAATGTGTTTGGTTCTCTGTCTCTGAACTGGATCATTACAGATTCAAATGGTACTTTGATTATCACAATAGATAGTAGTTGAGTATTCTGATTTGAAGCCACACTCACCAAGTAACCCCTGCAACCATAAACATTGAGTTGTTGCATTTACAACTCCTCTGTACTATGCTTCTATAGATGAGAGTGCAATGGAACTCTGTTTCTTGCTTGACCAGCTGAATGGTCCTTTAGCAAGCATGAAAACATATCCTGATGTTGACTTTCAATTTGTGTTGTCACCTGCCCAATCACTGTCAGTAAACCCAATCAAATCAAGATCATATTTAGCTTTGTAGAAGATCCCATGTTTCCTTGTTCCCTGAACAAAGTTAAGGATCCTTTTGGCTGCTCTCCAATGGATCTCATGAGGCTGATCCATGTATCTTGAAGCCACACTTACTGCATAATAAATATCAGGTCGAGTACATGTAAGGTACAGCAAACACCCAATCAGTTTCCTATACAGTGTATTATTTACCATAGGTGAAGAATCTACTTCTTCAAGATTAACTCCTGTAAGGAAGGGAGTCTTGCTTGGCTTGCAATATTTCATGTTGAACTTGTTCAGCAAATCCAAATTATACTTGGACTGATGTACTTTTATTCCATGTTTGGTTTAAGCAATCTCAAGACCCAAGAATTGGCTCAATAACCCCAATTCAGTCATAGAAAATGCATGGTTCATTGCATCCTTCAAGGAGGCAATTTCATCCTTTGAGCTTCCTATAATGAGAAGGTCATCTACATACAAGACAATAATCATCAAAGAACCATGAATCAGCTTCAAATAAACATTAGTATTAGACTTTCATCGAACAAAATTCAATGATAGCAGAAAGCCATCAATCTTGGCATACCAAGCCCTGGGGGATTGCTTAAGCCCATACAATGATTTCTTTAGCCTGTACACAAGAGATGGATTAGTAAAAAATCCTTGATGCTGCTGCATGTAAATCTCTTTAGTAATATCTCCATTCAGGAAAGCACACTTCACATCCATGTGATGCACCTCCCACTACTTCAAAGCTGCAATGGCTAAGGCTAGCCTGATGGAGTCCATCTTTGCCACTGGTGCAAATGTCTCATTGTAGTCTATTCCATGTACCTATGAGTAGCCCTTGGCTACCAATATTTCCTTATATTTCAAATTTGAACCATCAGCAGCAAAATTGGTTTTGAAAACCCACTTACATTGAACTAGCTTCCTCCCTGGGGGAAGATCAACCAGCTCCCAAGTGTTGTTCTTCTGGAGTGAGCTGAATTATTCTTTCATGGTTTTTTTCCATATTGGATCATGTGCTGCATATTCATACATATTTGGGTCTAATTCAACCATCAGATAGCATTTCTCTGCAAACAAGGGGTCTTTCATACACAGGGCCCTCTCAAACTGAGATCTAGTCCTCCTAGAATCACTAGGATTTCCAGCTAGTTCCCCAGCTGCATGAATGGTCTTTGATGCCCATTTTGGTCTTGTAGTACTGTTAGGATCTGTAATTAAATCATAATTATCAGACATATCAGAATTGGCAAAATCACTTATCTCTTCGCTTATGTTCAGTGGTTCTGATGGTGAAGAAGACTCTCCAACTTCAACTGCTGCTAAAGGCTCTTCTTGGAACTGAACACTCCTTTCAATGAAGGATTTTTTTGTGCTCAAATTGATCAGCTTGTACCCTTTGAATCTTTAGAGTACCCAAAAAATGGACACTCTAGCTTTGGGGCTGCAAAGCCTTCCTCTTTTCTGTTGGAATTTGAGCCCAAGCCCTTGAGCCAAAAATCCTGAAATGGTTCACATCTGGCTTGTGCCCACTCCATGCTTCGAAAGGAGTCATACCATCAAGTTGTTTATGAGGCACCCTATTCTGGATATAGGCTGCAAATTTTATAGCTTCAGCCCAAAACTTTGGTGGCAAAGTCTTAGCCTCCATCATGCAGGTTGCCATCTCTTTCAGTGATCTGTTCTTCCTCTCAGCAACACCATTTTGTTGTGGTGCGTAAGGGATAGAATGCTGCATCTGAATACCTACATCTGCACAATATTGAATGAAATTAGACTTGACATACTCACCACCATTTTCAGATCTGAGGACCTTGAGTTTCCTCCCAAACTGGTTTTCAACCAAATCCTTAAAGACTTTGAAGAGGCCAAAAACTTCAGACTTATGCTTCAGGAAGTAAACCCAGCAGTACCTGGAAAAGTCATCTATTAATGTCAATGCATATTTGGCCTAACTCATTGACATATGAGGAAATGGGCCAGCAACATCACTGTGGATCAACTCAAGAGGTGCAGAGGTTCTCTCATGACTAGCTTTCTCAAATTTATGCTCTGGGTGTTTTCCTAAGATGCAACCTTGACAGACTCCTTTGGAAAACTTAATCTTTGGTAACCCTATGCCCATTTATTTTTCACTAAGATCAGAAATATACTTATATTTAAGATGGCCAAATCTTTCATGCCAAACCTTGCTTGCCTCATTAGCATGAATCAGAAGAGCAAAGGGGTTTGAGTAGGGTAGAAAATGTGAAAACATGTATACCTTCGAAGTGTGATTTGCAACTCCTTTTGCAATGACTTTACCACTTGAGATCTCTGTGATCTCAAATTCATCAGGGGAGAATATGACCTTCTTTGGAGACCACGTGTGGGTCATCTGATACACTGATAATAGGTTAGAGGCAAGACCTGGAACATACAATACATTGCTGAATTTACCATGGTCAAGATCAATCCTCCCTTTGCCCAAACTTTCAGTGTGAGAGTCATCTCCCAGTACTATTGGTGGACCTTTCGACATGTCAAGTGAGGTGAATGCCTCCTTGGTCAAAACCATATGTCTTGAAGCTCCAAAATCAATGATCAAACTAGGTCAGCTTGATGTGCCAACAACCAATGCATTAACTCTCTCTCTGTCTTCTGAATTTGATCCTCCTTCCCTCTTCTTTGAGCTATCAGGAAGGGAGATGCCATTCTTCTCCATGAGTTGGGTCAGCATGTCAATTTTCTTCTTCATGCAAGAGCTTTCAGGATTATTTCCCTTACTGCAGTATGCACACTTGCTCATTTCTCCTTTGTTCTTCTTCTTTTGGGGGTTCTTCTTGGAACCTTCGGGATCCTCCAGAGAATTGTTCTTTTCTCTCTTTTGCTCAGGTGGCTTATTAGATTTCTTCTTGCCTTTTGAATCCACCCTAAAATCTCTAGCAACCAGAGCTTGGTATTTGGAAGGTTTGATGGTGCCCATCATCACCAGTTTATCTTGTTCTTGTGTGAGAGATTCCATGAACTCTGCAAGTTTAGGCATCTTCCAAGCTCAAGTTGTCAACTTGGTGGGATGGAAGGTCAAAAAAAACACTGAATAGTTAGGGCCAAGCTTCAAGAGTATGGCCAAAACCAATTGCTCCTCTTTTTCGATTCCACATTGTTTTAGCTGCAAAACAAGGCTTTAAACTTGGAAAAGTAGAGTTGTAGTGATTCGAAGCTGCTGGGACTCAAGGAGATCAATTCATTCTCGATTTTTCCTCTCATCTCATCTATTTTACCAAAAAACTCAACAAGATTCTCCCATACTTCATTTAGTGATGTCAATCCATCAAGATGAAAAAGGAGGTCTCTGGATATGCTCAGACACAGGAGACCATAGGCCTCATCCCTCCTGTTGTGCCATTTAATTTTCTCTACAGCTGCATTGGGATCTACTTTTGTTTCCATAGTCAATATATAGAGGCATTTCACTCTCAACAGTATCTCCATCTCTGCTTTCCATTCAAATAAATTAAATGGAGTCAAGATGATCTTCTGAGATTGATCCATAGCTCAGAAATTGTCCCTTCAGTCAGCAGATTGCTCCCAGTCAATGATGTCGAACCTGCAATAACAATATGGAAGGAGAGAAATTGATCTACAAAGGCTCTGATACCGTGTGGAAATTGAACCCAGTTGTTAGAACAATTACACTCACAAAAATTGCCAATTACACATGCAAATTACACACAAAGGAGACTAAATATGGAGCAGAACACTAATCTGTATTGAATAAGTGTACAATAGCCAACATTGTTAAGTCATAGGCTTCCACAATAAATAATTACATGAGAGATTCAAATGCATTGGGATTCCATTCGAATTGGTCAAAAGCAGGCTTACTAAAAGTAAGCAAATCCCCCATAGGTGCATAAAGCAACTTCCAAATCTGTCTAGAATCTCATGAATTGGCAAAATCAATTAGGGAGGCTAATAGGTGATGGAAGGACAAGTCATACATTCTTTTATTAGGAGAAAATAGTGGAGGATGATGGGGACAAAAAAGAAGTTAACTTCACCTAGTCAAACTTTCCCAATTGCCTTAAAACTCAGTAAAAGCAGCAGTAAAGCAGAAAAAGGAGATATGCGCTAGGAAGGCCAAGAATAAAGAAAAAATGATTCCAACAGGTTTCCCAAGCACTCCATGACTCATTTTTAGCAATTTTGACCATATAGGACATGTGGAGGACAACTTGCATAGAGTGGAATATGGAAACTAGGCAAATAAGACAGAAATGGAGATAATTAATGTCTAAGGTAGCTAACTATGGGTTGATTATTCTAACACTTTCCCCATTCAACTATTCTGAATGGAAGTTGAAGATGTGTGCATATCTCATTAGTCAATGTCTCTATGATGTTTCCATTGGTGCTATGAGGGAACCAAAGTCCTTTCAAGAGAAGGATGCTTGGCTTAATGACAATGATAGAGCCTATGGAACTATGTGTCTAGATATACCTCCTACAATGCGCTACATCCTTGATTCTACTAATTACCCATTCAAGCTTTGGAGAAATCTAGATGAAGCTCTTGGCATGCAGCAAGAAGATGTGAGCTATATGGAGAGCAAGCAAGTGGGAACCTCCTTATGTGTTCTTCCTATGATCTCGGCCTCATGCATTTCTCAAGAAGCTGTTCAAAATGAAGAAGAAGTATCCAAATATTCAGCAAATGATCCAGCTCAAGTTTCTTCCTCTGTGGCTTCCTCTCCTTGTCAAGAAGCTATGTTTCATGAAGATAGTGTATGAGTTGCTACCATCACTACTGCTGAAGATTTACTTTCACCCTTCTCCTCTATGTCATCTATTACGAATGGGAAAGATGTATTTCTAGTTGATGGGTTTTCTTCAAATGAGAGTATTGGTTCGAAAAATGGAGATGTTTTCTCCACCATCATTAGTAGAGTTCCTTCAAGTTCATATGAAGATGGAAAAGGTTTTGACATCACAATGGCACATTTGGGACTTTTGTTCCACATTCTTGTAGCTAATTACAACCTTCATTCGAAGGTGATGCTTCAAGATCCTTATGACTCACTTGGGGTCACCTATTCTCAAGAATTTACAGTCTCATTCAGGTATGGAATCTTGTGTGGTTTGAATTCTTCACATGGCATCTTGTTTGGTTCGAATTACTCACCTGGTGGTTCGAAGTTCAAATCTGAAGAGTACCATTTGCTCTCCCATCAGTGCATTTCAGTTGTTCTACATGGTCTAAGGATTCATCGTGAAGTTGTTCTTGAGTTGATTGAGCACATTCCTCTTCTTCCCAAGAAGAAGATTCCTCCAAGAATTTTTTAGTTTGGAAGTATATGCAGATTTTGTTTCTATTTCATAATCCATTTTTTAGGGGAGTTTTTTCCCATGAGGTTTTCCTCCTTACCTCTGTTACATGGATCAATAAAATTTGTAAAAGGGTGACTTGTGCCTTAGTTCCCAAGGCCTCAAATCACTAAATTGTACTAAGTCTAGATTAAGAGAGGGTTTTGGAGCAATAATACATCCTTAGTATATAGTTTAGACCTTAGGCTAACTTGATTTTCACAAATTTCATTAATGTCCTATGGTTTAGACTTAGGAGAGTTAATCCAGCAATATATCTGGTTAACTTGGCCTGTTCACACCTACAACAGCACCTTGTTTGTTCAACCTATCCCATGTTCTCCCTCATTAATGCAATGGAGCACTACCTCATTGATTTGTACTCTAGCTTGACTAAGTGCGCTTGGGGTGAATCTGGCATGTTTTAGCTCTCCTAGGAGCATTTATTGCCACCTAGACCACCCCACTTGCCTCTATTTCCTTAGTCACACATGCCTTGGAGTCTTTAATGACCCAGAACACCTCACCAACACTCTCACATCAATTCGTGTCTATTTGGGCTGAGTTGGGTCTCCATTGGTCCACCTAGGGGGGATTGAGGTTATTTCTCACATCGACACATGTACAACTCCAATTGGATTCCAGAGCCACTCAAATATATCCATTGTATTATAAACGATGTATGATAATAATATGACAATCAATCAGCACCTTTCACATGTGTTGTTCCAGCTATTTTCTGTCTCTTTGTTTTCTCTTGCATGTTTTGTCAAACACTTTGATGGTGAAATTGTTCTAGCCCCTAGATCTAACTTGAGAAGCAATTTATCATAGTAATATGTTTTGGTGATGTTGATGGTATTTTGTGCTAACCAAGCACGTTATAATGTTGGATACCATGTACATATGCAAAATTAATTAAAAACCTACAACCAGCTATGTCGATGCAACAATAATAAAGAGGGGCATGTTTCCTAAGGATAAGGGGGGGATTTATAACCCTTGGGAATCCATTGGGAATGACCAAGTATCAAAATATGAACCCATCTAGATGTCAACCATCCTTTTTGTCTTACTCACCCTTTTTTCCCATGTCTCATTCAACCAACCAATTTAATTCTGCAGGAGTTGGTTGGGTAGTTATTTCCCTTGGGGAACATATGCATGGATAACCGTGAAAGTTGGAAGGACTGTTAGTCCTTTCCCACATGCAAGCCCAAGGGCAAGGGAATTATCATTTCCCTCAAAGGATCAGGGAAGGAATTTCATCATTCCCTCATTCCACATGCATGCAGGCACTCATTTTCCTCAGGTAGGCAAGCATTCGTGACTATTCTTCCATCCTGATTTTGCTGTGTGTAATTCCCTTCATGTTGTGGGTATGTGTATGTGAATCCCTCCATGTAGGCTGTATTATTCTATCCTCACATAGCTAAGGGATCATGGATACTTTCCCCACATCTTTGGGTTGTTGTTGAGTTGTTTTGGCCATGAAGTGGCCATAAACAACTCTAGATTCGAGTTGCCCAGTCTGAGTTGTGTATTACCCAATTGTTGTTCCAGTTTTGCTATGTTGTGTTTCGTTTCAATCCCAGAGTTGTTGTTTTGTTGTGTGGGAATTGTGGTTGGTCTTTAGACTATTTGGGAGTGGAAATGGAGCCTTAGTGTGCTTGATAAACCTAGTGTGTTCAGGAGCCTCATAGAGAGGGCTAGAGGATTGGATTTCTTCTCTACACCCCCTGATTAGCACTGGAAGGGAAGTCATGTCCTGAGGGACTGTGCAACAAAGAAGGGAATGATTCCCTATGTTGGGTGTGTGTGGATGTCTTATAAGTCAGGTTAGCTCTGGTGCAGGTTTCCTTAGCTCTTCAGTGAGCCCACTAGCTTAGCAGCTAGCATTTTCAGCTCCTGATAGCCTGATAAACCCCACCATGTTGGCTTGGCTTCCTGATAAACCCAACTATGTTGTCTTGGCTACTTGATAAAACCAACTGTGTTGGCTTGGCTGAGTTGTGTATCCTTGGCTACGTGTGATCCTGCTAGTTTCCCCTTACTCCTTGTGGGATCATGCCCATCTCGAGGGTGGCAGTGTTGTTGAGAGATTGATGAGCACACTGGCTTATGGTTGGTGTAAAGTCCCTGACCCTTTGACCGGTGAAGAGGACGCCACCATACCATTATCTATTCGGGATTCCAACCCCATGAACATACACATAAAAATTGAAATGCTTTGAACTAAAAAATGCATACATTCAAGCATTCTGCATGTTCATTGTAATTCATTAAACAGTAAATGCAAGGAATTAAACACAAGAATACTTATCTTATGAAGAAGAACGCCCCACAACCAGCTATGTCACTGCAACATTCCACCCAACCATAGGCTAGTGTGCTCCTTAATCTCTTAGCAACACTGCCACCCCCGAGTTGGGCATGATTCCCTAAGGAATAAGGAAACTAGGCATCCTCACACATAGCCAAACATATGTCAAGACTCAGTCAATCCCACACAGTTGGGTTTATTAGACCAAGAGTACACAACAACACATAACCAAGCCAACAAGTTGGGTTTATCAAGTTATCAAGAGATGGAAGCACTGTTTGTTAAGCTAGTGGGCTCGTTGAAGAGATAAGGATGCCTACACCAGAACTAGATTGACTCCTAAGACAACCACACACACCCAACACAAGGAATCATTCCCTTCTCTCTTGCATAGTCCCTCAGGCCGTGAATTCCCTTCTAGTGCTATTCAGGGGGTGTAGAGAAGAGAGCTAACCCTCTAATTCTATCTATGAGGCTCCTACAAAACACTAGGTTTGTCAAGAAAAATCCTTCCCACTCCTACACATTCCAAAGTCCAATTGCACAAACAGTAATAGACACCATTCTTGGGTTTAGGAAAACAATTCGGCCACAAAACTAATTGCCAAGGAGGGTAAGAGCAACCCCTGACAACAATTTGATTTCCCAGGGATGTTTTGGCCATAACGTGGCCAAAAATGAAATCATTACACCACCATTACAGTGCTGGACATGGATAAAACATCTTGGAAGATAAAATCAAATAGGCTAAGTGGTTAAAACATCCATAGGATACAAAATCGATTTCATCAAATGTTCATTGGCTTCACGTGGGAAAAAATGGCCTCCACAGACCACAATAAAATGTGAATCTTCTTTTCCCACAAGTTTTGAGGACGTTTATGCCATTACAGGAACCAAATGACTGCCATAAACTCCCAAAACATAAATATTCCTTTCCCACTTGCTGAACAACATCAAAAACAGATTTTTGGGCATGCAAGATGAGGAAAGTGAGCAAAAACGTGAAGGTAAAACAGCTCCCCAGCTTCCCTACATGAGCAAATGAAGATCGTGGGTGTATGAGAAAATGGCATGCATTTTTGGGTGACTACTTGCCCCAAAAGTCAAAATTGGTTTTCCCCAAAAATGGGTTTTCCCCAAATTCGAAATTGCTGCCCATACTCATCCCATCCCCATGTAATAACTAACTCAACCACATTCTGGCAGAATTTAATGATTGGGGGAAAAAGACAAAATGGGTAGTTGACTGATTGATGGGTTCTCCTATTAACACTTGGATTTTCCCCATTGGCCCAAAGGTTTAAATAATTTCCCTCCCTATCCTTAGGAAAATCATGCCCTTTTCATTATGGTTGCTTTGACATAGCTGATTGTGGGTATTTTAATTAAAATGCATAATTACATGATGCCAAAAATTATAATGTGCTGGCTAGCACAAAATATTCCTTCGGCAATGATTTTAATGGCCGGAACATAAAACGATAAATCGATGGTGGGGCTTTTTCCTTTAGCTCCACACCACGATTAATTATAATATATACATCATATACATTTTAATGCAAATGGGGTCAAAACTAGAGTATTACAGTTGGGTGGAACGTTGCAGCGATGTAGCTGGTTGCGGGACAATCTTTCTTGAAGATAAGTATTCTTGTGCTTAAGTCCTTGCAACTGTAATATTTTATGAATGAACATGATGAGTGCTTATATGTTGTTAATGTATGATGACATGTATTTTCTTCCATTGTATGTTTATGTGAATTAGATATCTGCATATGTATATTGCATATTGCATATTTGTATGACTTTATCAGCATGCATTTTATATTACCTTCATGTTTGTGTTCATGGGGCATGGTTTTTCTCGGGTGCTTAGTTAGCATGTTCAGTCATGTCCTCTTTGTCGGCCGGAGGGTTGGTGACATGACACACTTGTGCAGACTTGAATGGTATACCACTTGGTTCCTATGATATTCTCATTGGAATGGATTGGTTAGAAGTGCACAGAGTTAAGGTTGATTGTTATAACAAGACTTTTTAATGCATAGATGAAGAGGGAAACCCAAGGGTTGTAAGAGGCATTCCAAAGGTGATTTATGTTAGGAAGATTTCAACAATGTAGCTGAATAAGTTCTGTAGGAAAGGTTGTAGAGTGTATGCATCCCATGTTTTGGAGGCAGCAAAGAATGAAACTCCTAGGTTGGAGGATTTTCATGTATTGCAAGAATTTAGGTATGTTTTTCCCGATGAAATTCCTGGACTCCCTCCAAAGAGAGACATTGATTTTACAATCGACCTTGTACCTAGAGCAGCACCAGTGTCCAAGACACCCTACAGGATGAGTACACCAAAATTTCTAGAGATGAAGATGCAGTTGTAAGAGTTGTTGGAAAAGAAGTATATCAGGACAAGTGTGTCCCCTTGGGGAGTACCAATTATGTTTGTGAAAATGAAATATGGTACACTTAGGTTGTGCATTGATTACAGACAGTTGAACAAAGTCACTATGAAGAATAAATACCCTTTACCTTGAATTGATGACCTTTTTTATCAAATGACAGGACAAAAGGTATTTTACAAGAATTAGCTAAGTTCTGGTTACCATTAGGTAAGAATTAAAGATGAATATATTCATAATACAGCCTTAAGAACAAGGTATGGACACTATGAGTTTGTAGTGGTACCATTTGGTCTCACAAATGCACCAACTACATTTATGTGTCTCATCAATAGTGTTTTTAGCAAGTATCTGGACAAGTTTGTTCTTGCCTTCCTTGATGACATTCTTATTTATTCTAAGAATGAATAAGAGCATGAAGAACATTTGAGACTGACCTTGAAATTGATAAGGGAGCATAAGTTGTATGCAAAGTTGAGAAATAAGTTGTATAAAGATAGAATTCATTATTTGGGTCACATTATCTCAGAGGGAGGAATATCTATGGACCTTGAGAAGGTTGAGGCCATTATGAATTGGCCAACTCCAAGAAATGTGATAGATGTGAGATCTTTTATGGGACTTGCAGGATACTACAAGAGGTTCGTTTAAGGATTCTCCAAGGTTGCACATTCAATAAATTCTTTGCAAAAGAATGGGATAAAGTTTGAATGGACACCAAGATGTGAGGAGAGCTTCCAGCAGTTGAAGAATATTCTTATAAGTGCACCAATATTGAAAATTGTAGACCCAGAAAAAGACTTTGTGGTGTGTACTGATGCATGTAATAAAGGACTTGGAGGAGTTCTTATGCAAGATAACCACGTGGTATGCTATGAGTCAAGAAAGTTAAAAGAACATGAGAATAACTATGCTACTCATGATATAGAACTTGCAACCATAGTACATGCTCTCAATATGTGGAAACATTACTTAATGGGTAGAAAATTTGAGCTAAGGACAAACCACTGTGGTCTGAAGTACTTGTTTGATCAGCCAACTCTAAATGCTAGGAAAGCTAGATGGCTGGAGTTTTTGTGAGAGTTTTATTTTGAAATCAAACACATAAAAGGAAAAGAAAATAAAGTGGTTGATGCACTCAGTAGGAAGGTGCATGAAATGCATGTGGCATCTCTTAGTACTTTCCAATCAAATTTGAGACAACAAATTATTAATCATATTGCTAAAGATGAAATGTATGTGCAGATAAAGAACAAGTTGCAGCAGCAAAACCTGGAAAAGAAGTATGAGGGATATAAATTGGAAGAATATGAACTTCTTACCTACAAGAACAGAATTTATATTCCAAATGTAGCAAACTTGAGGATAATTGTTATGGATGAGATCCATCAAGCTCCATATTCTGGTCACCCAGGATATTAGAAGAGAGTTGTTATAGCCAGAAAGCAGTATTTTTGGCCAAGAATGAAAAAATACATTGCTGAGTATATTTCTAAGTGCATGAAATGTCAGCAGGTGAAGGTTGAGCATCAACAGCCAGCAGGCTTATTGGCATGCAGCCTTTCCAGTCCCAAAATGGAAATGGGAAGTTATTTCCATGGATTTCATTACAGGATTTCCAATGACTTGGAGACAACATGATTCCATCATGGTTGTGGTGGACAAGTTTCCAAAGGAATCACATTTTATACTGGTTAAGTCCACATATAAGGCTGGTGCCATTGCAAAAATATTCATGAAGGATATTTTTAGATTGCATGGATTGCCTAAGGCAATAATATCTGGCAAGGATACCAAGTTCACTTCAAAGTTTTGGAAGGGTATTTTTTCATATTTGGGTACCAAGTTGAACTTCAGCACCACTTACTGTCCACAAACTGATAGAGTAAATCAGGTGCTTGAATACATGCTTCGCATGTATGTGATGGACAAACCATCCAAGTGGGAGGATTATTTACACTTGGTAGAATTTGCATATAATAATGCATAGCAAGCATATTTGGGAATGATTGCATATGAAGCCTTATATGGAAGAAGGTGTAGGACACCAATGAACAGGATTGTGCTTGGTCTAGAATTGCTCAAGGAAATGGAGCAAGAGGTTGCAAAGATCAGGAAGAAACTAAAAGCATCCCAACATAGACAAAAAATCTATGCAGATAAGCATAGAGTGCATAGAGAGTTTAGTGTTGGTGATCATGTTTACCTTAGAGTGAGGCAAAGGAAGATTTCCTTGAATCTTAGAAGTTGTGCCAAGCTATCACCTAGATATTGGGGGCCTTTTGAAGTGCTTGAAAGAATAGGCCCAGTTGCATATAGACTTGCATTTTCTGCTAGCACTAGAGCTCATAATTTTTTCATGTTTCTTTGCTTAAGAAATATGTACATGACCCTAACCATGTGATAAATTGGGATGTGATTCAAGTGGAACTGTTGCAATCACTCAGATCAATAATTTACCAATAATAAACATAGAGAATCATATAAGCATAACAGAGACAAGAGACAAGATAGTAGGTTTAATGATAGTTTATATTACACAAAACACATATGGGTTCATACAAACGTCAAACCGAACCATGTTCGTATATGGCTCAACAGCCAATTATATAGGATTACAAAAAAATTATGAATAACTACTTGTCGGTTCATACAACTGACATGACCTATGGAGGCCTACCTAATCTCTAATTAGTTGGCTAACTATTCTAGTTGGTTCACTGACTAGCTCCTCCAACATCTCCCCCATAAACAAAATCTTTCTTCATCCCGAAGAAACAAGGGAGGTAACAAAATTTATACCATCTGAAGTAGTTTTTCCAGCTGCTCTGTCTTCATGGGCTATGCAGTCGAATGGATGGTCTCTTTTGTACACATACCTCCACAATGGCTTCTGTTGTAATGGCTAGTTAGTGCTAGAATTATGTCCAATTGCAAAGGGCATTCTGAATGTGAATGGTCGAGGTTGTAATGCTTGACAGAATTGACATATTCTCTTGTATTGGAAGGTATGTGATATTGATCATGTCAATCCCCAACAGTTGAGTTTTTTCCTCTACTGTGTCAAGAAATATTTTCATTCGTGGACAAATTTTGTCAAGTGTCTTGAGGTTGGGTAGTGCTTGATTCATCCACTGATGTGCTTGTTTTTCTATTTTCCAAGTTTTGTTGTCTCCAGTACAATCTGATCTTGTACTATGCTCCTCATTGCTTCTTCCAGACCTTGTTGGTTTTCTAATGATTTGATGTTTTCACAAGTATATCGAGCCTGCTGGAATATCTGGCCATAGTAAGTATACCAGTTGCGCAGTACTTATTTTGTGGTTGTAGACTCCTCCAAATGTTCCTGCAGTAAGTTGTGGGATTCTAAAAATGTTGTGTACTGATGTCTCAGTAGCGTAGAAGTCTCTTCTTTTTTCTCATATTTATTGTCTAGAAATTGTGTCTGAAGGTTTGACATGACACTTTCCAGCAACTAGTAAGCTCTTTCTAGTGGTTTATCGGTGTCGATCTCTGTTGTTTTTGGTAAAATTGTTTGTGTTAAATTCCTGCATTTGGTCAAGAATTTGACTTGTTCCTCTTTAAGTTTCTCTATTTGTTCCTTTCTTCTTTGATTTCTTGTTACAGTTTCTTTAGTGAGTGCTCCTAATAGTTGGTCCAGTTCTCCATTTCTAAGTTTTGTCATGTCAACTATAGTAGTTGATTCTAGCTGATGAAGGTGGATAACTGTTGGTACCTTTTGTGTATGTTGTTGTTCTCTTTTATTTTTCTCTTTTCTTTTGCTTTTTTGTTTAGAGTGATGGACGACCACTAGTCCTGTTGGTGATGATTCTAGCTTCTGCTTCTTTTTTTGGTGCTCTTCAGTCGATGAATTTTCAGTCGACTGAACTTCTATTATTGTAGGGTTAGCTGGTTGAATTTCATGGGTGGGGCTTGTAGCTGTTTGTGCATCCAGTGGAGGTGAATATGGCGGTTTTGGATTGTGAGGAGACTCTAGAAATAGTGGTGGTGATGGTGATGGTGAATGGTCTGGGGTTAATGCAGTGGTCGAAAGGTTATTTGTTGGCAAGGGGTCTTTGACTTCTGGCTGTAAGTCGATAGGGTTTTCAGTTTCTTCAGAGTCCGTGAGGTTAGTGATTTCTTGATCTAGTGTCATTTGATCATTTCCCTCAATAACAAGTGTCCCTTCATCTACTTCATTAACTAAAGGGTCTGGGACAGTTGTTGTGAATGATGAGATTTGGGTTGCGACAACTGTGGATGTTTTGTCAGGGTTTCGAAGAAATGAGGATCTAATGAGTCCCACAACTCTTGGATGTGGCAACACTTGGTCGGTTTGTGGGGTGAGACTTTGTCGGGCCGAGCTCGACTCTGTAATTTTATGTGTGGTGTTGATTTGTTGGGCATTGTGGAGTAGTTGTGGTAGGTTGTTGATAAATTGCTGAAGTTAAACATATTTATCAATTTTTTATTTAAGGGTTCCAGGAATTATATCTTTGTAGGACTTTGGTGATATGGAAACAGTCGAGTCTGGTGTTATTCTGGTTGGAGATGGTGGTGGGGAATCTGGTGTCAAATCAATAGGACTTATCTCAGGAGGGGTAGCAACTCTTACCTATTTAGTTCTGCCTTTCTTTGCTCCTAATTCGATGAACTGTTTGAACTGTGTTTCAATAGATACTTTGTTTAGTGAGGTGCCCTCCAAAATGTTGGCAGCAGTAGCAAGTAATTCTTCTTCATCTTCTGACTCCTCCGAGAGGATGAGTTTGCATTTACCCTTTCCTTGTCCCTGAATCCCTTTCTTTTTTATTGATGTTGATATCTCCTAATCTATTATTTTCAAATTCTCCTTTGTCATAGCATACTCAAGTTTTTCGAATTGAGTTCTTTGTCTGTTTGTTCTCCTCCTTCCTCCTCCTGCTGTTGAGTCAGGACAATAGTGTTTTGTTCTGTCAGTACAATCGTTTGTTGTGTAGTTGGTACTTTTACAATATGAAGAGGTTTTTTCTCTTTTGTTGGGTTGTCTTCATA
The DNA here is from genome assembly GCA_001517045.1 of Pseudotsuga menziesii. Lineage (NCBI taxonomy): Eukaryota > Viridiplantae > Streptophyta > Pinopsida > Pinales > Pinaceae > Pseudotsuga > Pseudotsuga menziesii. The sequence continues at coordinate 246,403 of LPNX010654927.1, forward strand.
AGTGAAGGTACTAATATGAAGGTGAACTTCATAGTATTCTTCCTTCTCTTGGTCAGTCAATGGTTCCACAATAGTTTGGTTAATCTCTTTTGCACCCGCCGATATGGCTATTTTGTTTTTAGACTTCCTGCATAACTCCGTGAAAATATCCTCGATTGTTGGATAGTAATAGAGGGGTTTCACTTTTGCTTTGGATCCTTGCGAATTCTAAACTGCAGTGTGGTCAAGTTCCAGTTGGATATGTGTTGTGGGAGGCAGACATATTCAAATGTTTTGAGGCACCCTCCATCTAGCTGTTTGGATTTTTAGATTTTGAAACCAATTTTCTAAGAATACTTTGTCTTCTTCTAGTTCCTGTGGATTTCCAGCCATTGAAAACGACTTGAAGTGCTACATATGAAATATGGTCGCTTCTAAGAACTGTGGATGTCCGATTGGACACAAATGGTACATGGCTATCCATATTATCAGTGACAAAAATCTAAGTAGTGCACCTATTTCCTGGAATTTTTTATAAATGGATTTGATCATGTTGGATACATATTGATCCCAGCAGTAAATTTTCCCATATTCCGCTATACAAACAACAGCTTCCTACATGTCAAGTTTCAAATCGCATCCTCATCCCGTGACATTCAAGCCTGTAGACATGATTTTGGCCACCATTTTGGGTGTGGTAGCTTGAATTTGTCCGACAATTAACTCTTTGGAGTTCTTTCATGTCAGCATTCCTATTAGTCTTTCGACCAACCCATCTTTAATACCCACAGGGATAGGATCTCCTTTGTTAGAGAGCCCGGTAAGTTTGTAGATGGTTTCACCTGATATTTCCACCAATTTGTTGAAGTAAAACTTCCCATTGTTGTATCAATTGATGATGAAATTGGCAATAGTTTATTTTTTCCCACTGAAACTCGCCATGAGGGGTGTGTTAATATAGTTCATGATAGTGTTATGGTTTATTTTCAAACCTTCCTTTGTCATTTTTGTCTTCTCATAGGCCCATTTTTTATCTCTGCCCAGATTTGTGCCCATGAAGTTTCCTGTACTTTTTCCTTTTTAATATTTTCCAATATTTTTACTAATGGATTTGTAGCAGATTCCAGTTCTTTTGCTTTGGTTGTCATGGCTCTAGTTTTCTTAGGAGCCATCTTGTTGGTTTCTATCTCGGCTTTCTTCATGAGTAATTTTCTCTTGGAGGTCTGGTAAATCTGTCGCTCTAGGTCTTCCTAAAGTGGTATGAAATCTTCGTTCAACCTAGTATTTATAGGTGGATAGGATGGCGATCTCATCGATGAAGTTATTAATGGCAAATGTGATGGTAAAGGATGCTCTATTGAAGTCTCTTTTAATGCGCACTGGTTTTGGCACTCCTTTTGACCATAGTCATGATGGATTGATTGGACCTTTTGATCCTCTTGTTGATGTCGATTGTATGGTCAGTATGTGGTATATCGATGATGGAAATGTTGCTTATTGTCAAATTGAATTCTGCTACTTCTTTCTAGATTTCCTGTTATTTTGGTCTTCTTTTTTTGTTAGTTTTAGGTTTTTCTGATTTCTATATATTTTGTTAACAGTTATGAAACCGTTTCTCTCTTTTTTTTTCTTTTTTTTTTCTTTTTTAGATTTTTCATTTTTTATATCGCTTTAATCAAGCACTATTTACCAGTTTCTAAAATACTCTGCCTTGTAATGTTCTTAGTCAGACTGATCCGTTGGTATCGATTTTCCTCAATGATATAGAGTCCCATTCACTCTGTATGTAGTTTCTTTTGTTTTCATTTCACTCGACTGTTAGACAGTAATGCAATATTTCCAATCGATAAGTTCTTTTTGAATTTCTTGGTGTTGTATAGCCATAAGACGGTATTCCTCTAACTTAGCTAATTGCATTAGCTTGTCCTTCTTTTCTTCCTAGACATTAATATGTAATATGTAGACTATTGCTGGTGTTTGTTTTCGGAAGTGTAGGGGGATGACTGCTTATTGGCCATAGACTAGTCGAAATGGTGTTTGGTAGATAGATTGTTTATATGTTGTTCAATAAGCCCATAAGACAGTAGGAATTTTTTCATCCCAGTCATCTTTTTCAGTGTTACAGATTTTTGGTAGGCCCTTTGTTAGGTTTTTATTAAATGCTTCTATTTCCCCATTAGAGTGAGGGTGAAAAGTTGTACTTTGTCTATGGTCGATCTTGAATTGTTATGTCAATGTCACAATAGTTCTGTTAATAAAATGTGATCCTTGGTCATTGATTAAAGTCAATGCACAACCAAATATAGTAATTATGTTTTCATATATGAATTTGGAAGCCACTTCACTAGAGTAGGTTTCGGTGGGTTCTACCTATGCCCATTTAGTAACATATTCCACTGTTGTTATGATATATCGTGTGTTTGTCCTTCTTGCTAGGAGAGGAAATGGTACAATGAATTCGATAGCCCAAATTTCAAATGTTAGACTTGGTTTTACCGATAGTAAAGGCATCTCAGTACTAGGTAAAGTTCAACTTAAATGTTGATAGCGATCACATTTACTAACAAACTTTCAACAATCCTTGTGTAATGTCGGCCACCATAGTCCTGACTGTTGGATATTTTTGGCAGTCGTGTCTGACTAAAAAATTTCCTCCAAAGGGTCCATAGTGCACCTCATGCATTATGTTTTCTCTTTCATGCTCTAAGACACACTGATGGAGTACTTCATCCAAGCCCATTTTATATAGGAATCCATTAATTAGGGTATATGGTGCGGCCTTTATTGCTAGAATTTGTTTCTTTTTAGTGCTCATGCCTTCAAGTTCCTAACCATCCTCTAAGAATTGAACTATTTCTTATAGTTTTGTTAATACAGCTTCTATTCGAAATAGATTTGCATCTGGTAGATCGTCTTTGAATCCTGTCGGTTCTTCCCCCGTGTCGATTCTCGACAAGTGTTCGGGTCTGACATTTAGCTTCGCTGGTTGAACTACTACTTCAAACTCAAATTCTTGGAACAGTAATAAACAATGACATATTCTTCCATGATGTAAGGGTTTGTTTACCAAGTATTTTAAATCTTGGTGATCTGTGTAGAATATGAAAGGATTAACTAATAGGTAATGTCGATATTTCTGTAGTGCGAATACCATTCCTAGTTCCTCTGTTTATGTCGTTGAATAGTTTCTTTCTGCATTGTTTAGTTTTCGACTGCTATACACAATTGTAAAGTCCATCCCGTCATCTCCAGGTTGTGTTAATATTGCACCTATTGCTATCACTAATGCATCAATGTGGACGTGAAATTTAAACAGACCAGTTTGGGAATCTGAGAATGGGTGCTTCAACTAATTTGTTCTTCAACGTTGTGAAGGAAGCATCACATTCCTCAGTCAATTCATATTCTTTGTCTTCTTTCAATAGCTCTTCTAATGAGTACGTCATATCTAAGTAATGATGAATGAATTTTCTATAATATCATGTATGGCCTAATAGTACTCTGACTTGTTTTGGGTTCACCGGGGGTTTGATGTCAAGGATAATTTTTATTTTGGAAAAGTCAACTTTGATACCTTCCTTGCATACGATATGTCCTAATAAAATTCTGATGGGGGTCAAAAAGATGCATTTCCTTATATTGAGTGAAAGATGGATATGTCGACATCTTTCCAACATTAGTCTTAGCCACTTGCAATAATTCTTCAAAATGGAGTAAATCGTGTAGTCGTCAAACTATACAACCATTGTTTTATATATGTATTCTTGAAATGCTTTGACCAGTATCCTTGAGAATATAGCTGGTGCATTATTTAACCCAAATTGCATGACTTTGTAAGCAAATGAACCAAATTCACAGACAAATGTCCTCTTCTTATGGTCTTCTTTAGCAATCAGGACTTAATTATATCCTGAGAATCCATCTATAAATGAGTAACACTCATGTCATGTGACTTCATTTAATATTTCATCTGTGAATGAAGTTGGAAATGGATATGTTAGGGTGACTGTATTTAGCTCTCAAAAATCGACACAGATTCATAATTTTTTTGGATTGTGCTTTTTTTATTAGACAACCATAGGGCTTGCCCATTCCGATTGGTCGATTGGGTATATGATCCCTGCTACTAGCATGTTGTCAATCTCCTTTTTCACTATTTCCTTGTATTTGTGAGCTAATTTGTAAGGCCTTTTCTTAATCGATCTTGCATCAGGTTTTATGTCTACTTTCATTTCACCCATCTCTTGTACTAACCTTTTTAGGTCTTTATATTCTTCGGCAAAGACATCCTGGAATTCTTTTAACGGGTTAACTATTTCTGTTGTTTGTTCATCATCTCAGTAGTTAGCTATTCGTGCCATTTTAGGTCAATCATCATTGGAGATGTCGACTTCTTTGGTTTTAACTTTTGCGTCCATCCATTTTGGCGCCTTGCTTTCATTGATTTGTCGACTTCCTTCTTTAAAATATGAAAATGATGCCGAAAATTCTATTGCTTTCATCCTGTCGGAATCTTCTATGTTGGTCAACTCGATTTTGAATATTGTTTTAATTGGTTTTACTATTTCTGGATGATCAATCTTCCACTGAAATATTTTTCCATGTGTGTGCTCATTCTCCAATCGAAGTCTTGTCGACTGTGGTATCGTATTCGATCGAATGATATTACAAGATGCTTTCAGTCAGTTATGGTTTTGTGTCGAAGTATGGTGAACAGCCGGTTGTATAAATGTTTTTATTTGTTCTCTTGCTTCAACTAGTTTGGCATCTTCCGGTATGAATCTAAAGTCTTGAATGAAATTTTCCTTAAGTTCCTGCCATATGAATGTTTCACCTCAAGCTTCTTCCATATTATACCATTTGTTTGGTAAATTGTCAAGTGTGGATGGAAATAAATGTGTCCATGTTCGTTTGTCTTTGTATCCAAGTCTTCTACATTCCCTTTTGCATATACTTATGTGATTTTTTAGGATTTTGTCCTTGCGTGAAGACTAGTATTTGTGCCTGTTTAGTTAGCTTCCTTCCACCAAATCTCTCGACAAAGTATGTTGAATCTGTTTTCCACATTTGTAGCCTCGATTGATGGGTATCCCACCATCAAGAGGCTTTTCCTATAAACGTTTCTACCAAGATTTGTAGTCATCCATACTCTCCTAATTTTTTAGAAACTTGTTCAATATGGAGTACTGGTGACTCTCTTTATTTATACTAAAGAGGTTGTTTATTTTATGTTTTAATCGGTTCGAAAGAAGGGTATTCCCTAATTTTTCTTTCAAATATATTTGGGATGATGGACATCGAAAAGAATTGTGGAGACGGTTTCTTTGATATAGCTTGGATAGTCCAGCATCCTCGTTCTTGAGTTTCATAATTTTCTATCTCCCAATCATATAAGTATGCATCTAAATTATATCCAATTGAATCTTGGTTCCCTAAGTGAAGTTCCTCATAGATGTTTTGCTCAATATAATCTACGTTGTTTTGGATTTTTTATTGTTGTTGAACATCTAATTCTTCAACTATCGGTTTGATCCAAGGTTCACCTTGAGAAGGTTGAATAGGGACAATAAATTTTTGTCCATTTCCTTTGAATTTTATCCTCTCTTTGTCTAACGAAATCGATTCTTTCATCTTTCAACCCCATGGTCGGCCCACCAAATCTGGGAAAGAACTGGACCCTTCTTTAGGGTCAATGATTTCAAAATCAACTTTTGTGGTGATTCCCTTGATGGTCGTGTCGACATTGCACCATACGTCGATAGGTTCCATCAGACCTTGATCTACTAATTTGAGATATATGCATGATTCGTCTAGGCAAGGTCTGCCTAGTTGTTCCCATGTATCTTGTGTCATAATATTTACTTGGGATCCAAAGTCGAGAACAACTTGTCGAACGCAATATCCTTCAATTTCCTGGTCGACAAGTGGGTCAGCATCACTCTTATATTTTTTATTTAAGTTGCATATATTTTTAGTTCGTTTCTCCATGCTAGACTTGTTTTTAATATTATATAACATATCAATAAATTGAGCTACAAATTTGACGTTATGGATTAAGTTAAGTTATTCTTATGAGACATCTTGTCAACTGTTATCAATTTCTTCTTGTCAGGTGAATACTTGGAACATGTTTGATGCTTCATTGTACAATTATTTTTGCTTTATAGATTTAGGATAATCATCTTTGTTTTCTTTTTTGCTTATTTGTGGATTATCATTACCAATATTTGTTCCTTGTCTAGTGACTACATGTAAAGTCTTTGTATGAATTATATCACATTTCTGAACACATGACAAGACATTAACATTTTTATTCTTATTGATTTTGTCAAGTATACTAGGACAATCCTCTAGCGAGTGATCGCCCATGCAACAACTAGTACAAAATTTTAAATCGATCCGGTATTTATATGGACAGTCTGTGTATCAATGGTCTTCCTTATAGCACGTAAAACAATGAATTGGTCGTCGTGGTCTATTGTCCCGATTTCCATTAAATCAACCTCGACCTCCAAATCCTCCACGATGATTGTCATATCGGCACTCGTATCTCCGGCCATAATATTTCTGATCGTTTTTCCCATTTTGTTCATTTCTTCTTGGAATGTTATCGTTGTTATTCTGTGTGACAATGTTGCTCTGATAGACTGCATGATAATTTTGTTGATTAAGCAAGTTCAAGTGGTAGTCGGTTGTTGTATGACTTTTTACTTTGCATATTGCACACCATGAAGCTTTGTTGTTCTTCATGTTGAATGGACATTATTTTTTCATGTGAAGTCCATGTTCTTGGAAAATATCATAGAACATTTCATTTGGACAAATCAGACATCTTGTCGGCTAACGTCCTGTCGACAATTATCTTTGGTATGGTTGATTGTCAAGCAGTTCGTGCACCAGATATATTGACCTTTAAGGTTCAGTTCTCTTAGTGATTTTTGCATGATTTCCAACTATTCCTCAATGTGATTGTCGACAGGGTGTGGTGGATAATCATCATCCATCTCAAACTGCAAAGCTTTCTTGGGTGCTTCTTCATATGATTTGAAAGTGTCCAGACTTATATGTCTTCGGATATTTTGTACAAGTCTTGAAAGAAACCATTGAATTAATAATTGTTTATCAATGTTATAGTCTAATAGTCTAATTGGCTCAATAGATCCTTCCATCACTTGTCATAGTCCTAGACGGTTTCTGTGGATTTTTGGACAGTTGTTTTCAAAAAAAATTCTCCCAGATGCTTTGCATCTTGTGTTTTGATGAAGGATAAGAATGGTTGTTTAATTTCTATCTTGGTCACGTTAGGTGTCTTCTCGGTATATGTCATATACCAAGTTAGTTCCCTCTTCCTCAAGGCACCAGCGAATTGTGCCATCTGTATGTCTTCACCAGTTACAGCATTAGCCTCCCATGTCAATTCATAGACGAACCAGTGTCATTTGGGATCATCATCACCCTCATAGAGGGGGATGTGTGTTGCATCGTGCCCCATGTCCTTGTCGTCGGTACCTCTTTCTGGCGGTGGTGGGGGTGGTGGTGGGGATGGTGGGATATTCTATGTGATTCTTTGTTCCCAACTAGCCTTGACTGAACTCTTGTTCTCGTCGGTAGGTTTATTTTTCGGTTCCTGTCCGACAATTTGTTGGATTAATTTGACTTATTCTATCGATTTCCAAGCCAATTGCTGAAGCTCGGATACTCTTCTTTGTGGGTCCAACTTCTCTGTATTTCCTAAAGCTGTATTTGGCAGGGGGGGTGCTCCTTCATGTCCTAGGTAGAGTAGGTGGATACTCTAGTTAGATGGGTATGATTAGAATGTAACTCAGTTTCCTTCCTAAGGTCGACCAATTACAAAATGGTCAACACCATTTCCTTCATCGTCTAGTGGGATCCATACGTCATACTCACCAGCTCTTAGTCGGAGGTATTCTTCGACAATTTCTTGCACTCGTGCACTCATGTTCATTTTTTTCAAAGATATAGGTCTTATATATTGGGGTATATCAACCTGGAGAGCTTCTCGCTACTCTATCCACAAGTCTTCCTCCATTGGTGACACTTCTTCATCGTCTACATCTTCTTCTTGTCGGTCATGAACCAACTCTGGCAGATTTCATTCATGTGTTGTCACCCTGGTAGTCATTCTTTTCTACAGCGCAATGGCATACTCTCTGTGTTCCTCCCTTCTCTTTTTCCTCTTATCTCTCTTGATTTTCTGCTAATCCAGAGCGCTCTTATGTGTCACTGTCCAAGTTGTTTCTTTCTTGTCCCAACTTTTCATTGCTAGTGGTTCCTTCTGTAGTCGACTAGAATCCTTCTACCCTAACCTAACTCATGACCAGCTACCCCCCCATAGCCTACCCAATGCTTTAGTAAGCCTGGATAGTTCTATCTATTTTTTTAAGAAGTAGTCACACTCCCTTTCGGCAATGAAATTTTCCCACACTTTCAGCTTCTCTGCCCAGTTGGTATTCGATGGTGGTTAGATTAGTGATGGGCGAGGTTCGACAATATGCCCTACTCCTATGTTGATGAGGAATCTAAACAAAAGGTTTGGTAATGAGAAAAGGAATTGCTCAGTGAAATTGTTATAGAATCTCGCTTCGATACTCTCAATAGAGACTCTCTCTTACACCGCGCGGTTTGCGTAGAACTCGCCTTATCAGTTTCTAGAGCAACTCTTCTTCCTTAGTGTCTACCATCTTTTTTATCTAGTAATTTTTTCAAAAACTGAGGTACCAATTCTACAAAATTTTCATGCATTTCAGTGAATAATTTCTCCTTCACCTAGGCAATAGTCAACTTGTTTCCTCTAACGTAGTTCTGCAAATAGTTTGTGATCTTACGCTCCCACCAGTCTTTAATATCTTGCTATGAGATCATCTGCTAATTGTCATTTCATTCGTACATGTACTAGCGGCGACGGAACCAATGTTGTAATCACTCATATCACTAAGTTACCAATAATACACATAACGAATCATATAATCATAACAGAGATAAGATACAAGATAGTAGGTCGAATAATAGTTTATATTACACAAAAAATCAAACCGAACAATGTTCGTATCTGGATCAATAGCCTATTATTTGGATTGCAAAATAGTTATGAATAATTGCTTGTCAGTTCAGCCAAACGACACGACCTATGGAGGCCGACCTAATATCTAATTAGTCATCTAACTAGTCTAGTCAGTTCACTGACTAGCTCCTCCAATAGGAACCTGAGGGAGAGCTCCAAACCAATCCATTGCGCATCCTCGACAAGAAGGTCACTATGCTCAATAATTGATCCGTTGGACAGGTAAAGGTGCAGTGGAAGAACTACCATCCTAAAAAGGCTACGTGGGAGCTATAGGATTCCATGTGATTGGAACGTCCATTTTTGTTCAATTTTGTAAAGCACCAAGGACAGTTCTAATGAAGGGGGGGGGGAATGTAACACCCCAGTTTTGACCCCATGGTATTAAAATTGTACATGATGTTTTTATTGTATTTAAATCATGGAGAGGATCCCAAGGCCAAGGACCTACTATTGATTTGGTGTTTTTTGTATAGGCGATCAAGATCGATGCCTATGGTTTCTCGTGTTGGTCAAGCACAGCACATTTTGGAATATCATGTAAATATGCAATTTAATAAAATACCACAACTAGATATACACTGCAACATGAAAGAGATGGGGCATGATTTCACAAGGAACTGGGAGAGGGATTTATCTAAGTAGATGCCAGGTGAGATATTGCAGGTCCAATCCTCACAAAAACCAGTCTAATTAACAGAAAAACCTGCAATGATCTGTCATCCAACTCACCCAGGTAGACGCAAGCTCAGAACAAATCCTTTTGGATAATAATTATGTGCCTGCTCACTGATGTTAAACAACTTGATAGTTGAATCAGTGGAATTTTTGTGGACCGTCAAATCTGTGTCCTCACCAGATCAACGGTGGACCCTAAATTTGGTGAAGCGGATTTCATAATGATTTCACGTACATCAATAGTTTTCTAAACTATGCACCTTCACCCAATGGAATTTTTTTGCCGTCGTCGATATTTTTTTATGATCGATCTCAACTGTGTATCTATCAAACTTTCCCATCCTTTAAGATTTTCTACCGTGTTCGTCCCCTGCACCCAATAATTCAATTCTTCCAAAAGATCGGTTGAGGCAGTTAATGCCTTGGGTAGTGTGAGGTATGGCAATCAATTTTGTGACTGAGCCAGCCTACAGTCTGAGAAAGTTTGCAGTATGGGGAAGCCCCATTCTTTCTTCTTAAGCAAGTAAGAACATGGATGTGTGCCATTTCATCTTTCCATCGGTCAGGGGAAGGTTTTGTTGTTCCTCAGCATGCATTGTCCATCATTCATTCACAAGGATGCATTGTTCACTCTCTAGAGTCATGGAATGGGTTTTTCTGCAGCATTTTTACATGTGACAGTGTGGTATGGAACCCTGGTTCTTGTGTTACAGTGTTATCCTGAACTACAGAGTGGTATGAGACCCTGTTTCTCTGTGTTACAGAGTGGATCCCTACATTGTTATGTATCCTTGTGGTTTGTTGTGATGTGCACCCTAGTTTGGGTCTGAATAGTATGCAAGACTTAGCAGTGGAAGAGACACCGAATGGGCTTGATAAACATAGTATAGAGAGGAACCTCATGAAAATATAAGGTTGGATGGTTAGTCTTCTATCAACACCCTTAATATCACTGGAAGGGAAGGGACATCCTGAGGGACTGTGGAACAGAGAAGGGGATTATTCCTTTTGTTGGGTGTGTAGGTATTGTGGATTCCAGGCCAGATAGATCTTGTGGAGGTGTCCCTAGCTCTTGAATGAGCCACCATCTTAGCCATTCTACCTTTCCACTTCCTTAGCATCCTGATAAATCCAGAGGAGATTGGCTTGGATGACAGCCTGATAAACCCAATTGTATATTGTCTTGGTTGGGTAGCCTGATAAACCCAATTGGATATGGCTTGGATGAGCAGCCTGATAAACCCAACTGGCAGTTGGCTTGGCTATGTTTTTTTTTGAATTTTGGACATGTGTGTAATCCTTGGCTGGAAAACCTGATAAACCCAACTGTGAGTGATGGATTGCCTCAGTATCCTGATAACCCTAGTAGTGAGATGGCTTGGCTGAGTAGCCTGATAAACCCATATGTTGGCTTGGATGGTCCTTAATGTGAATGTTGGCTTGACTTTATGTAGTCTTATAGACCCAATTGTTTGTTGGCTTGGGTAAGTATCCTCATAAACCCATCAATGTATTGGCTTGTTGTTGGTTATGATGGGCAGACTCGGGTTTACTATAATCAACCAACAACACCCCTAACTCACTGGCCCTTTCGGCAACATACTGCAAAGCGGCCTGAGGTCTCACCCGAAGTGATTCTAATGGGTTGGCCAAGGACTCAAGCTTCTAGGACCAGGTTCTGTGGCATCTTTTCTTACGACTCACAGCTCTTCTAGCTGCAAGGTCTCTTTCTCTGTGCGTTGCGTGACTCCTCTGCTCGCGTCGCGCGATCTCCTCATCTCGCAGCTCTTCTAGCCACGATATCTCCCTTCTACTGTCGTGCGGTCCCTTTCCACGTCGCGCACTTTCACTGAATTACGATGACTCCAGCCTTATCGCATCACTGCTCACCAGGCGATACGTAACTTCCTCCCAACACTAAGCCCTTAACCTATGGTATCGCGCACCGCAGCTCCTCTGCCGGTGCGGTATCGCCTTCTTGCGATAACCTACTCCCGCGGCTCAGCGCACTCAGCGTTGTTCATGTCGAATCACAAGGCTCAACATACCAGGCTGTTCAATACTACGACTAGTGACTGTTTCACACAAAGCATAAATGAACCCACATACAACATGCCAAAGAATTCAACTTATGTTTATCCTTCTATATTGCTATAAACTGATTAACACATTCATTCATTAAATTGTAAACAAAGTCCATGAATTGACTGATAAATGCACAAGTAAACATAACACATAATCCAATCACATAACACTCGATTTTAACATGGTTCACCTCCAGGATGGAAGTTATGTCCACAGAACTGTGTTTTATTATAGCTCAGGGGAAGGTAAAACACAGTTCTGCTGCATCGCATATGCAGCTCAAGATATTCTCTCTTAGATCTCTTTTCTTCTCTATATTGCACTCCTACAATATACTCTTCCCTCTCCATTGATCCCTACGGATCGTTACATGCATGCTTAATAAGCCAGCTACTGGTTACAGTAAAATTGCTACCGCTAATAACAGAACCAGAGCTTGGATTTTTCAACAGTCTATGTTACTTCTATTATCTATATCACCCAACAATTGTCTAACTGTCTAACCAACTAACCAACCAACCAACCCTTTTACAATACAAAATATATCCCTTTATAGGCAGCCCGAAGGTCTTGCCATTACAACACTGTGGGCCTGTCCCAACAGTA
>LPNX010654927.1:258883-366110 GCA_001517045.1 Pseudotsuga menziesii
TTTCTTTTATGAGGATTGCTAATCCCTCCTGTCTTCACTGCTTCCTTCAATGCAGTGGGTGAGCTCTCTCTTCTTGGCCACTCAGGTACAGTCGTCTTCCTTGACTTCTCTGTCTTCTTCGTCATGGTTTCCGGCTCTGCTCTATAGCTGGAAACGTGCTACGGCATCCTAGCTCTATCTTATCTTCTCTCCACAAAAACTTATCTATCCGCTAAACTAGCAGCTTCTTCTATAGCTACAGGACCCTGCTCCAACACTTGTGTGATTGCAGCCTGATAAACCCAATTGTGTATTGGCTTGGCTAGACAATCTGATAAACCCAACTAAATGTTGGCATGATTGTTTGTGATATGATTTGGTTGTGTGTGAGTATGTTGTTCCCTATTTCCTTGTGGAAATCATGCCCAGCTTGGGGGTGGTAGTGGTGTTAAGATATCAATGAACACACTTTCCTATGGTTGGGTGGAACGTTACAGTGACATAGCTATTTGCAGGACAGCTTCATCTTCAAGATAAGTATTCTCTGTTATTCTTATTTATGCAATGTATTTTCTTATGAATGAATTGAATATGATGAATGCTTGTTAATTATTTCAATAGAGTTTACTGTTGTTAAATGTCCCTGTGTTTGCATATATATATGCCTTGTATGTTTCAATGCATTTTTCTTATGATCATGGAGGCTAGAATCCTTGTTATAGAGCCAGAAGGCATCTGACTTAAGCATTTCTGCACGCCAAGATCCTCCTACGGGAGGCAAGAGGAAGAAGAGAGAAGTTGAAACAAAGAATAATGTTGGTTTTCCGCACTGCGGAATCCGCTTGTGGTAGGTGGACAACAGGAAAAAAGACAAGGCATAATTTTGGTTTTTCGTACCCCAAAATCCTCCTGCGAAAGGCCGAAGTCGGAAGTAGAAAAAGAGTCGGAGATTCCAAGGAAAAAGTGTGTTTTCTACACCCCAGAATCCGCTTGCAGAAGGTAGATAGAATAAAATGGGAAAAAGTTTAAGGCAAAACATTGTCTTTCTGAGTTCCAAGATCCACCCGCAGAATGCGGAAAGCAGAGGGCAGAAAGGTGGAAGGCGGAAGGCGGAATGTGGCTGAATGATTCCATAAAAAGTTTAGTTTATGATTCCCAAGTTCCGAAGAGGAAGGTGAAAGGGCGGAAGGTGAAAAGTTGTTTGAATGACTCTACCGCACATTATGTTTATGGTTCCCGGGTTCTACAGTGGAAGGAGGAAGGGCAGAAGGTGAAAGGCGGAGTGCGAAAAGGATAGGTTCAGTGCGTAAGTGACCTTTCCGGTTACAGAATGGATCTGCAAAGGGAAAAATGACTGCTACATTGGTTTCTAAGTCTGAGAATGTATGTAAAAATATGTTACATAAACCATGACTGTGTTAGAGAGAAATAAGTAATAAGTTTTAAATTATTCTGCATATCATTTAGGTGTATGGGAACCAGGTACATGAAATTGTGGTATATTAGAGCAGGATTAACAGTCGTGTTTCTCCTCCAAGCTGGGAGGGGACGTGACAACCTTATTTCAATAATGATGACATGGAAATTGAGTATTGATGTTTTTTGTTTGTAACATTTCACAGATCTCTAAAATGAATCACAAGCCAAATAGCTATCATGGTCATCATCGTCATCATCTTCATCATTTCATATGACATCAACATCGTGATCACCATATTCATCGTCATCATCATCATAACTAACACCATCGTAATCATCAACATCATCGTCATCATCAACTTCATCATCAGCATCAAACATGATTGACACTAACAATTCGAGAACCAAAAACCGTACCTATAGATTAATTAATGTGCTACATGGGGCCAATGTTGGAATATTTTATATATGTGTCGGATTGGTCTAAAATTTGGCATGGTTAGACTAGAAGCATGAATTGATGGTGTGGGAGGGTTTCCAGACTCAAACACCATCATCATCATCGTCGTCGTTGTCATCATCGTCATCATTGTCATCATCGTCGTCGTCATCGTCGTCGTCGTCGTCGTTGTCATCATCATCATCATCATATTCATCATTTCATATGACATCAACATCGTGATCACCATCTTCATCATCGTCATCATCGTCATCAAACATGACTGACACTAACAATTCGAGCAGCAAAAACCATACCTATAGATTAATTAATTAAATTGGAAATATGTTTTTTTATTTTTTTTATTTTTTTATTTTTTTATTTTGAATTATTGAAAACTTTATTCCTTTGGTCTATTAAAAACAATCATCAATCTTTTATTTCAAAAATTCACATTTTATGTAAAACTAAAATTAGTAAACTATTATTTTAAAATGCGTCAAAATTAAATTAAAGATTATATCTTTCAAATAATTAAAAAATTTAGATAATGCTATCATTATTTCAAATACAATAATGATGAGTATCAAATAAAAACCTTTAAATAAAAAAAATTCAATAAAAAAGAAAAATTTAAAAATCTAATAAGTTTAATTTAAAATTATGATAAAAATTGATAAATTATATATACAAAAATGTAGAGACTTAAAGAAAAGACATAACTAATGAATGAAACAATATCTAATGTACTTTTTTAAAAGATGTTAACTTTAGATTATGTTAATCCACATAATAGATTTTCTAACATCTTGTTTGTCATATTTAGGTATTTCAAATTTTATTTTATTGAGATTTCTTTGTTAATTTGTGTTTGAAGAATTTGGGCATGGTGTAAGTGGACTTTTTGTCGGTGAACATAGAAAAAATGGCAATTGGAATGAATGGTCCATGTGGAAAATTAGTGCCTAGCATGGATGAATCATAAAAATGGGTTGTACATGATATAGATCTTAGAGGTGTACGGGGTTACCTCGGCTTATTTGTTAAATCATATCACCGTATAGATAATGGCAAATAATTATCCTAAATGAAAACGACAAAATGTAAATTTTGGAATGGGGCATGGGATCATATTAACATGAAAGGAAGTTGACGGATGAAGCAACAATGCTTACTAATGTATGGAATTGACAGGGCCACCCTACTAGAAAAGTAATATTGGAAGAGAAATCATTACCATGAGACACGAACACATATCAAGATAATTTCTAACCATTGAATACAATCCTAATAGAAGTGCATACATTTCCAAGGTGGACTACTTTTTTTAATCATAATGCATGTATCCTGAAAGTTTCACTTGTGATTTTCATCATAACTGATGGGGTTTACAAGTGGTCACATGTGGAATTTTTTATGGAATAGGAGTACACACCTTCATGGTTACCTTCATTGCTGCATACACCCATATGATTAGAGATGGTAGTATCATTCGATTGAGTTGATGTTTCACTAGGAGGAGACTCACCTCTGCCTCTTGGATTATCATGCTTGATGACTTATCTATTGACACTTTTTATATGTGCATGGGTTCTCTTAATGGATAATCCTTCTAGTTGATATTTGATTAAGTGATTTCACCTTGCATCACATGATTTATCTTAACATACTTGCTCCATTGTGCACATCTATGTGGAGATCTAGCCCTTGGATTGATTATGAGACATGGGTTTTGTGTGGAGTTCCCTAATGATTATTGATGGATTGATAGTGACATGAAATGTTTCTAATGGATGGTAGTTTGTTGGAGTAAAGAACTCCTCATGTTCAATGGCTATATTTTGACATCAAATGACATGGTCTGAAGCCTGGTATATGTGCACCTTGGAATTTTGGGATTTTATTTGACATGTTCCAAAAAAACAACAAAATAAAAAAATAATAATAAATAACAAAATAATATAAAACAAAAAATAAATAAATTACCAAAAAAACAAAACATATAACACTAAACATTTTCATTCATTATTCACTTACCTACAGCTAAGTCCCCTCCCGCGTGTTAAAAAAAAAACTCCAATACTTTTCAGTTCCCTCGCAGAGCCAATTGTTCCTTCAGGTTGATACTCTGCAACTTACGATTTGACTTCTATCGGTTCTTTCATGGGATTGATTCTTGAAACTCCAACGAATCCACAGGTTCCTTCTTTGCTCTGTTTATTTCCTTCAAGGGTTGATTGACCCACCATGGCCGGTTTCAGGACTTTGTGAGTGGTTTCAGGAGTTCATTGCGACCGGTGCTAAATTGACTGCAAAAATTTCTTCTGTAAGTACAATTTTCTATCCCCCATTTCCACTACATTTGATAAATTACAGCTTTGAGTGTGGGAGTGATTTGTCCCTCCCTTCTTGGTCTTTATTTGAAGTCTATAGATTGATAAAAATTCACTCAAGCTAGTGAAAAATGAGCTCTAATTTTTTCACTAAACTATGGTAAATTAGTGGGTAAAAGGATTAGCAATAGATGACAAAAATAAGTGGTACATTTCTCCATCCATAGGAGTATGGAATCAACCCACAAATGATTAGTGAAGAGAAATATTTATTTCAACAGGTATGATTTTGATGGGTGATTATCTGCTTCTGTTCCTCAAAAATTGCCCAGCTTTGAAGTTGGGGCTTGTTCATTTTTTTTTGGAAGGCCAAACCAGGCTAAACCTGCCCAAAATTGTTGTTTCCCACTGTTTTTTATTACCTTGGAACTTGGTTAGTTTACACTGAGAAGAGGGTTACACTTGGACATTTCCATCTCATTGGATTCCACACACTGTCTTTCAGGACTATTTCCATAGGAACATTGAAGCAATCATTACTATATGGTTTTTTAAATAGACCCACCAAATCAAAACCTTCAACTAGGATTAGGTATTCCCTATTTTTTTTCTTTATATGTGACTACAAAGAATCGATGATAGAATTTCATGAGATTAGAGATTTGCAGGTAATCATCCTCTAGACGAATAGCCATATCACTTATTTAACCTTTGACCTTCATCATGCCATTTAATATGAGGTGTGACAAAATCAGCACTGCAATTTTCCTTGCATACAAAGATCGATAATTTTAAGGCATGCATACATATTCTCAATCCATGGGCCCAAAGTATTCGGAAACAAACTGCCAAATATCCCAAAGCTATGATACAATTTGAGAGAACAAATTCGGAGACAACATTTTGGGCTATGTGAATAGAAGTTGTTTTTGTTTATTATTTGAGATCTGACAAGTGACCATAAATAAATATTTGAGGTAGTGGAGGCAACCAAACCTCGTATTAATGCTTGTTGCTTCTGTTTTATACATCCAAATAATTGAGAATAGAGAATTTATTGCCTTTGGTGCCTAAAATTAATATACTAAGTTCTCAGATCTACTCTTTGAGGGATGACTTAAATATAATATAAGTAAAACATACCATTGTCCATTACCTTCATGGGTCTTACCTTCATGGGGATGATCATCCTTAGACTGAAACGTAACCAATGAAAGGATCAATAGTATATAATAGAGAAACAAATGAGGCTAAGCTAATCCTATATGGTTGTGTACGGAGAAAATGAATTTGAAATTATCTAGGAGAGGCTTGAAGCCTTAGTTTCTCAACTCTTCCTCATATACGTGTCGTTAGAGGAAATTTCAACTCAAAATGGGCCTCCTAAAAAAATTAATAAAATAATAGTTAAAATAAGAAAATAATATTTAATAATCTTGGAGGAAGAAAAGAAAAAAACTACTTTTTTGTTTGTATTTTTGACATATATCCCCGTGTTTTTACTCAAATTCCGACTAGTAGAGCTCGTTGCATGTGGAATTAAATTTTGCATCCAACAGGTACCCACTTGGCATACTTTTGACATACCCCTCTACCCAAAAAACAAGAAATACCTGAAAAAATGTGATGATGACATCATCATCATGTTTTGTCAGGTATTTCTTTTTTTTTGGGTAGCGGGGTCTGTCAAAAGTATGTCGAGTGGGTACTTGTTGGATGCAAAATTTAATTCTGCATCCAACGAGCTCTCCCAATCAGAATTTGAGTAAAAACACAGGGAGATATGTCGAAAATACAAACAAACAAAAAGTAGTTTTTTTATCATACCTATCCCCAAATTTATATTAAAAAGTATTTAAGACCTATACGGTATTTCAAATTTAAATCAATTTAATTGGCTAACACATGATGACATTGAATTTGAATTAGAGTTAAAAGGCCCATTTTGAGTTGAAATTTCCTCTAATTGGTATGGTGTCTGAAAAATAAGCTAAGAGTATGATATAGAGAAGTGATTTATGCAAGGCAAGAAATAGGATTCCCTTCAAGTAATAAGTGGATGTATTGAAAGATATGTCTTGATGTCACCAAGGTCTCTAGCCACCTTTCCTTTTTTGGCAGGATCTATATGGTGGTCGATTTGTTGACTATCCATGCCCTTAGTTATATGTTGGTGGAAACTCACATGTAGGGTCATCTTAGAGGTGTTTCCTTTCCAAGGGGTGAGGATATAGTGAATAATGATTTTGTAGATGAATCTCTTTTGTCAATAATCATTGTGGATGAGTCTATTTTGACTACTAGATATTGTTTGACAAAATTTTATTTGAATTCTTTGGGGCTATTGTTCACAACACTTACTTCTGTTTGGTTGTATTTTATGAGCAACTTGCTTAGATTGCAACCATTTGTAATTTTTTTCGTCCTAGTGTTATTGTTAGATATCTTGGTATAGCCCTTAAATTAACTGTGATAAAGATTCATGGACCTCTCTTAGAAGTTAGTCATCCTAAATATAATGTGTTCAATTCAATGAATAGGGTCTCTATATCCAATATTTCATGCTCAAGAGAGTCTGATCACTAATGCAAGGTGGATTCTATCTTATACAATATGATCATCGCCTCCTTTTTTGTTCAAAGAAATAATCCAAATCACACTTCAAGGTTGCAAGTGACCTCACAATCCTCTAAGGGAAGATCAACCTTGTGAAAATAGGGTTTAACAATGATGGCATGCCTCAAGAATTCTGAAAGATGGATTCCAAATGGAACATCTCAATAGTATAGCAGTAGACAATGATTCCAAATTGGGATGGTCTTATCCAAGTGACAATGGGAACCCACATGTGCTGAAAACCTTCCTCGTCTCATGTTGATTTAATGTAGGTGTAATAAATAGCATACAAGACAGGAAACCATTATATTCATTGCTTAGGTTTCATTTCCATTGCTCATTTTTTTCCACACATTTTTCCAAAATTAACTCAGTGTTGGCTAGATCTATATTAGGGATGATTTGTGACTGTTGGGTGTCATTATCATTCTCCAAACGCTGCTAAAACAGACCAAATATAAGGCTCAATGTGCTGACAATATTTGGTTTCAATACTAGGATGAATTAAGGTTATTTTACATGCCCATTTGACTTCCTAGAATGCTAGCATTATTTAATAAAAATAAAATATTTAATGGTTTCCTCTTTTCCAATATAAAAAATCCCAAGGTCTACTTTATCTTGCAAGAAGCACATAGTTGACGTTGTGGGAGCAACTTTTGGTCACATGCCACCTTAACTAAGATCTTGTACATGGGCTACTACTAGCCACTATTTAAAAAAATGTAAAAAAATATCTTAACAAATGCAAAGTATACTAGCATTATATGAGTTTGTACCATATATAATCATGTGACTTAATCTCAATCAAATCCATTTGACCATTCTTATTATGGGGTTTAGGCCTCATCAGAGCTATACATGCAACCTTTATAATGGCCACAAGTTCATCATCATCGTAATTAACTATTGAACCAAATGGGTAAATGCCATGCCCCTTAGTTGTTTCATAGGACATGTTATTGTGAAATTCATCAGAAACCAAATTATATATCATTTGATAGTCCATTATAACTTAGTGTCTGACAATGGAAGCTAGCTCATATCTACATAAATAAAGAGACTCCTAGCTAAGTATAACATCAAACATAAGTTTTCCACACCCTACTATATACAGAGAATGGGTAGGTTGAAGACATAAATACTAAATTACTATCCATCCTTAAACACGTTGGTAATGCTTCAGGTGACCATTGGCACACCAAGCTATATCCTACACTATGGGCTTACAAAAATTTCATTATAATTTAAAAGTTCCCACTCAGCTTGTCACCAATCGTATGGTAGAGTTAGAGATCCTAGATGAAATGAACACCAATCATTGGAGCACATGCAGTAGTACCATAGTTACGTAGTTAGGGTGTGTAACAAAAAGGTCTTGGCTTAAACCTTTACCAAGGGAGATATGGTTTTATCTCATAAATTTGAAGTCTAGGAATAGAGTATTACTAAGGACTAAACCAACCTCTAACTACAGTTTAGTACCTTGGCAGTAACACCCAACAATACTATAACTACACTTTCAGATACTTAGTATTAGTATAACTACATTAAAATGGTGTATTAGTTGAGTGTACCAAGTTAGCGGAAAGTAGAAAGTGGTGTCAATGTTAAGCCATGCTTATAAGTCCTCAAGATAATAATATCAATTCATGGGTTATCCAACCTCAATGAAGGAGACTTCGTTGGATTTTTGGCATCTATGTAGTGAAATTTGTCGTCAAATATCCGTTAAATCCGACATATATGCTACACTACCGATGACTTCAATTTGTGGGTTATATGACTTTAGTCATGTCTAAAGGGAGCAAAATATGAGTGCAGACCATTTATATAAGGAAGCATCGAATATGAAGGTTGTCCTCCTCTCCTTCTCAGAACTTTTAGAAGGAGAAATCATTGAGGAAGGCATGATACAACTCTTTTAAGAGTTTTTTTATTTATGTGGCATACTCGTTTTTGGTTCTTTCAAGTATCAGATACATTATCATCTTTCTTGTTTTAGATGGGGATATATATTTTGTTTTGATCCCCCAGGGGTGTGTTTTCTCCACCCTCGATGCCTCCTTAGATAAGTTGTTTTGGATCCTTATGTTCTCCCATTGGTATTGCTACTTCAATCATCTTGGGGTTGTGGGTTATGTCCCTCCCCTTGGGAAATATTTTGATACCTATATCCACTCGCATATGGAAATACTTATTGTCAAGACTATGTACAAGTTACCATTGATTCACTATTGAATATCAAGGAACACCTATTTTTATTTTGAAAACAAAGTCACAAAATCTTAGCTTGTGCATTACAAAAAGTTACAAAAATTTATCCATCTTGGCTTGTGCGTCCATTTCTTGCTTAAAATCGGTATTTGTTGGAGGTTTTTTTAACATGATGGTATTTTTCTCTTATTTGCCAAGTTTTTTTCTGACCATGGTGCAGGTAGAACCAAACAGGTACTTGTCAGGTCTGTCTTCCTCGAGCGAGGGGAGTTTAGGAAGGCTAGAGGAAAGTGAGACATCGAGTAGGTCTACAAGGGCTAGATCAACTCACTACAACAAAAAACTGCGATTAGCGTCTCTTTTAGCTTCTTTTTTAGCGTCCACTATCACTTTTAGTGTATTTTTCATCATTTTTTTGACAAATTGGACGCTTTTCCACAGGATGGAACTTTTAATGGCGTTATTAGCGTCCCTTTTTAAAATTTGACGCTATTTTGGACACTAATTAGAATCCAAAATAGAATCCATATAACACACATAATAGCCTCCAAAAACACGTCTAGAATATCACTAAGCTTAGCACCATATATTAATCTAGGGTTAGCGCCAGGAATTGCGCCATGAATGTCGCCAAGAAAAGCATCTGACATAGCACCAAGTATAGAGCCAGGAATTGCGCCTAGAAAACATCCAACGTAGCATCAGGTATAGAGGAAGGTATAGAATCTAGAATAACGCCATAAATTTAGCATCCCAACTCACGTCCAAAATAGTATCCCATATAACGCCCAGAATAGCCTCCAAAAAACTGTCCAGAATAGCACCAAGCATAGCACCATATATTGAGCCAGGGTTAGCGCCAAGAATTGCGCCATGAATTTCACCAGGAAAAACATCCAACATAGTGCCAAGTATAGAGAAAATAATTGTGCCTAGAAAACATCAAACATAGTGCCAGGTATAGAGCCAAGTATAATGCCTGGAATAACGCTAGAAATTTGAAAAGGAATCGTGCTAGGAATTGCACTAGGTTTAGAGCTAGGAATTGGATTCAGAAAAATTCCAACATTATATCAGATAGAGTGCCAACATTAGCACCAAAATTTGTGTTAGGAAAATAGCAAGAAATTTCAGAAGGAATTGTACCAGGAATTGCACTAGGCATAGTGCTAGGTATAGAGCTAGACATGGCACGAGGAATTGCGATACGAATTTCGGAAGGTGTTACACCAGGAATTTCCCTAGGAAAATGGACAACATAGCACCAAGTATAGAGCTAGGAATAAAGTTAAAAATTGTGCGTGGAAAACATCCAACATAGTGGAAAGTATAGAGCCAGGTATAGTGCCAAAAATTTTGAAAGGAATTGTTCCAGGTTTAGAGCCAAGAATTACACTCAAAAAAACATCCGACCGTTGCATTAGATATAGTGCTAGGATTAATGCCAAAATTTGCACTAGGAAAATAACCAGGAATTACAGAAGGAATTACGCTAGGAATTTCACCAAGCATAATGCCAGGTATAGAGCTAGACATAACACTATGAATTGCGATAGGAATTTCAAAAGGTGTTGCGCCAATAATTTCCCTAGGAAAAGTGCCAAGCATAACACCAGGTATGGATCTATACATAGCATAAAGAATTGCACTAGGAATTTCGAAAGGAATTCTTCTAGAAAAAGTGTCAAGAAAACTCCAATGTTGCATTAGGGATAGTGACAGGGATGTTGACATAAGTAACACCTAACTATCCATTTTGGAAACTGAGAGACCCTAATTAATTGTAAATAACCCTAATGGAATCCTATGGTCCCTAACGACATTATAGTGCACTTAATGACATGTTGTTGTTGGTGATGATACATATTAATAGTTACAAATATGGCAATGACGATTTCTACAATATCGAGAGAGTTCTAGATCCCTAGGATGATTTCTACAAATTGTTTTGGTTTGAGGACTTATAGTCAATATTTTGGGGTTGGAATTTTCCCATGAATAACATCATCATGCCCATGTTGGTGGTTGTTCCCATCCTCAATCTCATGAAATTCATGGATACAACCACACCTGCATAATGTGTGCCTCATGTATAAACAGATCATGCCTTTGCTTCTCCTCACCATTGCCCCATGCAAACTATTACTAGTCATTTTATGAGCACTTTAGTTTTCACATGAGCATTGATCCTTTGAGATAATCATGGTTCCACGTCTCTTCTACACATTTATTTTGTTCTTCATGTGTCCCTTTCATTTTTTCTCTTCAACACTTCAGAACTAGCGATCATGAGGAGAATTGAAGACAAGATCAAAACCCCTTGTTGGAATATTCATCAACATTTTTTACATTTCAACGACATCAAGCATTTTCATTTGCAGCAGTTACAGTAGCATCTCCCAACATATTTTTCATGGCATCTTGTTCTTGGGCTTCTTTTTCCAATACCCAGCCCCATTATACACAATACTAATATAAAGTACCATGTCTCTTTTGTGTCATATACAATCAACAACATCAGTTTTTGGTCACTCTTAGTTTCTCCATATTGCATCCATAAAAACAGGATACAAGACATTTTTCTTTTGCAGATCATTGTTTTTCTATGGTGCTTCCACCAATCACCAGCAACATGCTCACGGGACAACAACGCTCATCATGCTTTTTGTCTATTCATATTTGGTAATTTTATTTTAGCAGTCGCAACCACACAGTTAAGCAACATCTGGATCAAGTTCTATTTAGAGACATGCCCTCCCACTCGGGTCTATTTAGGAACCTACTTCAGTTCAACACCTCACAACAACATCCATATTGGGTTCATTTGGAGGTGTTCCTTTTCGCCCTGATCTGTGTAGGAACCTGCTTAGTTCAACAACTCCTCTTGACAACATCTGGATTGGGTTCATTTAGAAACATGCCCTCCCACCCTGGTTGATGTAGGCACTTGCTCAGTTCAAGTTCCTTTGGAGAGATACCTTCCCACCTTAGTCTATGTAGTCACCTGCTTTAGTCGGTACCAACACACTCTTCAATGTATTCATTATTTTGCAGCACAACTCAACAACTATCATTTTAGACTTGGTTTCAGTTTTCTCATACTTCACTTGAGAGGAAGAAAGAAGGGATGTTTTTCCCTTCAATTAGGAGGAATTGGTATGAATGGGAGGCCCATCCATCACAATATGATGCTTGGATTTGGTTCACACCCCATTATCAAATTATATTGGTTAATTAATTAGGTATATTATTAAATAATGGTTAGTCTTTTTGACTTGTCAAATGTGGACACACATGTAATCCTATATAAATGTTATGAAGCCTCCATCTAATACAAGTTACTATTATTTTCTTCTTATATGTATTTTGTTTATTCTACTTTCAATTCTTGAGTTTCATATGTATGCAGATCAACAATTTATTACATAAATTTTGTTGATACCTTTGATAATTACCATTTAACTATTTTTTTTATGTGGCTTGTTTCCCCATAACTTCATGGAAATAATTTCAAGGATCCCACTCGAAGGGACATCACCCTGTAAGCACCAGTTTTGGGAACTTGTCCCTGGAGTGGCCAAAGAATTCAAGCGTTGACCTCGAATAAAATACATAAAACCACCACACAATAACACTTCACTTCTATACCAAACAATCCTAAAAGAAACATTATAAAAAGAGTTAAAAACTAAAACAACAATAAAAACAAATTATATAACAATAATCAACAATAAATCAATATTTTCAAAAAATACCAGAATTTATGAAACATTAATATTATATATATATAAAATTAATATTAAAACCATATGTTTTAATTTTTTTATCTTAATATAAAAAACATTAATATTATTGCATACATAGACTCTAAACCAAAATCTATTTTAACCTACAAACTAAATATTAAAATTAAAAAATAAAATAAAAAACATAAAACAAAGTAATTATTCAATTCCCTACTTACTAAATATTTAAAAAAAGAAACATCTTAAAAAAAATAACAAAAACTAAAAATACTAAACATAGTTTTAAAAACATGTTAATATTTAAAAAGGAAACATCATAAAAAAAATAACAAAAATTAAAAATACTATAAACATAGTAAAATAAAAACAGCAAGCAATGCAACACTATACTAGTAAAAAGAAACATAATATACACAAATTAGAAACATTATATTAAAAATTGGAAACATCTCCAATAATATTTTACTTGATTTTATATCACATTTTAAAGGGTTTTATTATTTTATTACTTCATTGATGCAATTTCTTATTGTTTTGGAGGAGGTCGGCCAGCAGAGAAAAGGCCAAAGAGTGCAACTCCTTCATCTATGGAGCCTAATGGAACTAGGTTTTTTTTCTAAACTTGCTTGCTCTAAATAGTATTGTATTAGTTTTCTTAGAATACATGCAGAAGATCAAAGGTAGCTTAATAAAATGCTGTAATTTCAAATTTTTTCTTTGTTTCTTCTAACCAGTTTCATTGATTTTCTTAACATGCAGGAAGGTGATCCAAGGTAGTCATACATAAAAAGGAGGCTCCTCAATGTTGAACTTTGATCCTAAAAAAGTACTCAAGTATGTTGAGAATAAAGTTTGTCTACATTGGAAAGCTAATCTGATAGCCCCACTTCGAGTAGTAACCACGACTAAAACCTCTCCCCTGAGTAGCCAACCTGGCAGAGAGAAACGATTTTAAAGGGTATGGTTTATTCCAGCGAATCTCCAGTTTAGATCTTACATGCTAGGTTCATTGGAACCATAAAAAAGAATTCAATACTTTAGGGGAGGAGGGAAGTAATTCAATCTATGGTATGTTTATGATAAAAAATTTATTTGAATTTTTGAGTTTTTTTATTCCAATTTTCTAATGTGTATAATGAAATATTCAATTGCGGAGGTTTCCCGTAGATTTCATGCTGACAAAAACATATTTAATGAAGTTCACTCTCGCTCAAGTCTTCACCAACCCTCACTCTTTACTGATACATTTTTGAAAAAAAAGAAATTGATAACATTCAATAAATTATTTTCTTTCTTTTTATGAGAAAAGGTTTGTATATCTAAAAAATTATATATATATATATATAAGCCACTATTTTGTCTGGTTTCTATTTATTTTTACTCTATGCGAGTTTGTATTTATTTGGGCGAGTAATATGAGAGAGGAGAGACCCTTTGTATTATAGTTCAATGTGTAAATGACAACGCATAAATAAGTCTCATAAGAGATCGAATCGTTAGACTAAATCGAACCATACTTAAAGAAAGGTTCTAAGCATAAAAGTGAGTTCTCTTATATATATTTTACATATACATAACCGGTTGGTTGTTGTCTATTAGCTGCCCACTCATTTTATTAAATAGATAGGGGAAAGGTACAGGAACAACGAGGTGGGAGGAAACCTCACAAATGAATGAAGCAGTTCATTTCCCCATGACTAAGGTAGTTTTAAGTGGTAAATTTGAACTTCGGAGATTTTCTATGTGAGAGACCTTTATATATTTTAATTTAAATAAAAAGATTTTAGTTTTTAGTTTTTTTATATTTTAATTTAAATAAAGAAATTTAGGTTTTAAATTTTTTTTGTGATTGATTGTTTTATCTATTTTTAAATAAAATAAATTATTATTTAAAATTTAAATATATATATATATATATATATATATATTTTAACAGAAACTTTAAAAGGTTTCATATAAAACAGGCTGTGCACAACCATTCATTACAGAAAATAAGCGAGAATGGAGAGTTCTTGCAGTTCAAAAAAGGAGTAAACAAAATAGGTCCATGAGAATGGCCAAAGAACTCCACATAGAGTTTTTACAAAACTTCTAATGCTTGGGGTAGTGTAAACCCTTATATACTGCTGACAAAGAAACAAACAAAAAAACATGAAACTAAAAGACCATTAAGGATTGCATGGGGGCTTCATGGGCTGAACAACCAATTCCTCCTGCATGGGGTGCACTGCTGCTGCTAGAGTTCCAAAAGCCTTGCTACATCGGTTCATGCTTACCAAGCGTTGGAGGTCTTCTTGGATTTTGTCCACCTTGCCCATTATTTCTCTAAGGTTGCTTTCAGTATTATCAATCCTGGAGTCATGATTACTTATCTGATACGAAGTGTAGCTGACCACTTCCCCCATACTTTTGACCTCCTGAGCTATTTCCTTGTTGTCCATAATGCCAATGGCCATCATTTCATACAAATGCCTGAGATTTTTCTTCAAGTCTGCTAACCCAGCATTCTTATTTGCCTGCACCATTATGCCTTGTCCAGGTGAAATTTCTATTCATGAGAAGTTGTTGTGAAGACCACGAACCGCACCAACAAAAACTTGAGCCTGCTCGTCGACAGAGAGACCACCGAGAACCAATTTAAGAGTGTTCAGTTCCTATAGAAGGGAGTCGTGGTCTTTCTTGTTTCGACAGGAGAGAGTGTCAACTGCACCTTCTTTCCACCCTGAACAATTGCAGCCCAAAATCGAATTGTTGCCTGCTATAAAGGACTGGTCATCAATGGAGAGGCTGAGCCCTGAGCCTATATTCGAGAACCACAGAGAAACACCAGTTTGGGTAGTGCATAAACAGGTGGAGAAAGCAGTGAGAGCCAACCTTTCGTTTACGAAAACCCTAGTGAGAGGAAGAGTTTCCCATGGGATTTCCTGCAAAAAGCCCTCGTCAACCACTGCAATGACATCCAACAAAATCCTTTCCAGAGAAATCACATAACAAATAGAGCCATTGTCAAGAGTAAAATGAGGATGAGGAAGGATTTGAGGAGAAGACATAGTGGAGAGAGTGAAAAGACCCGGAGCGTGTGAGGTGCAGGAGCAATAAACCCAAGGAAGGTGGGCATTAAATCCTGCAAGGATCGACGGATGGTAGGTGGAGAGAAGGAGCCACGTAGCGGGAGGATGGGTAAGGTCAGGACGACACATTAAGGCTGGAGATCCTTCATGAATGTCCATACTGTTGATGCCATCAGAGAGTGGAGGGCACGCGGTGGTGAGGTGAGGAGGGGCGGAGTGATAAGGTTGAGAGCCTTTGTGTAAATCCTTGGAGCCTTTATAAAAAACATTAAACCCTTCGTAAATGTCCTTGGAGGTGAGAACGATAATGTGGGGGTCTAAACTTGTATCCCAAGATTTCATTAAGGAATGGGTTTGAGGTGAGGGATTTGGCCATTTAGGAAAAATTGACCTTGAGTTAAGGAGGCTTCGATGTTAGCCAAGGCATCAGCGGCAGTCTTGTTTGAGTGAAGGATGTGGAAGAATTCATAGTGCTTGGATAAGAGAGGAGCAATTTTTGCGTGCAGGCGATGACACTTTATAGAGCCGGTGGTGTATCCATTAATCATTTTATATATGATGTGTCGAGAATCTCAAAAGATCGCTATCCTCGAGAGATCTTTGTTGACTAGAGTTTTCATTCCCTGAATGAGAGCCAACCACTCGGCCTCGTTATTAGTCCTATAGCCAAGAACCCAAGCGAAGGTTTGTTCAACATGTCCTCTAGGATCCAGAAGGATCCCTCCCGTACCTGCCACCCCTAAATAAAAATATATTTTATTCATTCATTTTTAAAATTATATTTTATAGTTTTTTATTGCTTTTAAAAACATTATCATTTTATTTATATAATTTTGTGGCTTTTTATTATTTTTAAAAATATTATTATTTTAGTTATATAGTTTGTATTACATTTTAAAAATACTATCTAAAATAATGTAATATTCAATTTACAACATTAATTTATGTAAAATACAGATTATATTTCTTTGTAACTTTGTTTAATGATAACATTTTAATTTTATTTATATTAATCATAATAATTTTAACTAACAAATATAAGATGTTATTATTATTATTTTCATTTTTTTTAATTGGAAATGATTCACAATTGTTTTCAAACTTATTATTTAGTAAGCATAAATTTAATTTAAATATAAATAATATAGTTGTGTAAAAATTGTATTCACTATTTTTCATAATTTACAAAGAAATTAAAAGATGGCATAAACTATGGAAAATAAATTCTCATTTCTTATAAATTATAAAGAAGTAAAAAGATAAAACCTAATTTGTCATCATACAAAAATCGTAAACAATTAAAAATAAATTATTGTTTGTTTTTCAATGTTGTCTAACTTTCTTTTAAAAATAACATAATTTTTAAAAAAAAATTGCATTACTATTCTACTTATATTTAATATGATAAATAAAGCAATCTAATAAATATTATAAATCATTGTTTTCATACATATGTTTTTATTTATATTAAGAGTAATTGAATGAGAATAATATTATGGTTTTAATTTATTATACATAATATACTGAATTATTATGTTAAAATTAAGGATATTTTTAAAAAATCTAAAAAAAAATTTAATAACTATAATAAGAATTGTTTGTTAAGAAATAAATTTCTTAATTTTTATTAATAGTAAAATTTCTAAAATAAATTTTTTTATAAGATAATTATTTTATATATACATTTATGAATGACAATGGGTATTAGCATTAAACCTTAAATGACATCCATAATAAACTTCCTATTAAAATACAAAGTTGTTTTAACCATTTGCTAATTTATGGTGGTAGCAAAATACAATGCAAAAAAGGAAGCAAAAATTGGTGCAAATTTGGGAGCTCAACTTGACACATATTTGGAAGTAAAAAGTGGTGCAAAATGGGATGCTAAAGTGGTAGCACAAATGGATGCAATATTGGATGTTAATTTGGATGCAAATATGGTGCTAACTAGGATGTCATTTAGGAAGCAAAAACAGACGCTCTCTAGGAAGCAAAATAGGACGTTATTTAGGAAGCAAACATCGACGTTGTTTAGAAAGCAAAGTCGGACGTTATTCTGGAAGCAAAAAAATAGACGCTATTTTGGACGTCATAAATGATGCTATCTAGGATGCAAAAAAAGACGTTTTTTTTAGATGCTTTAAGTTTTGTCCATGACGCGTCCCATTTAGCATCTAGTTTGACCACTCAATGTAAAAAAAAATTACACTAAAAAGGGACCTTAAATGAGACGCTAATTCCAAGATTTGTTGTAGTGACTAGATGTCAGAATATTAGAAGAAAAATCAATAAACGCATGGAATTTTTTCTCGCAAGAGGGGGGTCATGTTCCTAAGATGATGAGACAATAGGCGACATCGAGGTGCCCTTAAGGTAAAAACATATAGTGAAACAATGGGTACCTAGGGATATTCCTCAACTCAACAGATATTTTTTTGTGAATGAGAGGATATATAGAATTGCATCGTCGTCATTACATGGATTGGGGTTGTTTCGCATGGATGGCATAAAGGTCGGTTACGGCAGATGTACAGAATTGATGGAGTATGTTGGACCCTCTTACAACTACAAATATTGGATGCACCTGGTCCAATATACACGAAGTATGCATATATATGGGTTGTCAGCAAATTATTTACAACTGAAAGACAAATATCAAAATAAAGGAGCAACATTGTACATTGACGAAAGGCTAAAGGCAACTAGGAATATTGCAGGGTTTATAAACAGTACACAACCAGGGTTTACACTTAAGAAACCTAGCTACATATTTGAGGAGCATAAAGGAAACCATGTATTTGTATGTGACATTAAATCAATAGTTGTAGGGGAAGAACTGCTTATTAATTACAATTTGAATCAAGTAGATACAAACATGGTTACTATGGATGTAGTACATCCAACAATTTACCCAACCTTTTATTATTTATTTTAACATATTTAGGATTTTTCGTTAGTAGATTGTTATAATTTTGATTAAATTTTCTATGTTTACTTCAGAGGGAGGTGATCGGGGATGCATCACCCCAATAGCTGGTCAGATGAGTACACCATCCTCAAGGAAGCAGGTATACATATTTGTAATAGTACAAGTATAATTTGAAAAATTATCTTTTTAGTGTTTTTTGTGAGTATTTTCATATGGTTTATAAAATGTTATCTATATTTACTTCGCAAGGTAGTGATCGAAGAATTCCCATAGTAGTTGATCAGGCGACAATAGCCTCGGGACAAGAGGTAAACATGATTGTAACTGTACAATTTAAATACGTCAAAATGATATGTTATTATATTGTTTTAGTGATTATTTTGGTTTCGTTAGGTAATTTTTTCTATGTTTTTTATGCAGGGTTCTATGAGGGGAACCTCCCTCATAGTAGATGTTACCTGACCTACCTCGAGCGGCAGGTATACATCGATGTCATTGTACAAATTTAATATGTACAAACAGTTCTGTTGTTATGTTTTTTCAAGAGTACATTCATTTGGTTTATATAATATTACCTATATTTGATACAGAGTGTTGATCGAGGAAGCCAACACCACCCGGCTGTTGATCAGACGATAGCTGCATCGGGGAAATAGGTAAACCTGAATGTAATTCTATAATTTAAATACCTCAAAATTGTACACATATATAAAATGTAGCACAATGTTTTTTATGTTTTTTTTCATTTTTATAATTGCTTTCATTATGATAATGTTGTCTACTTTTTTTCCAAGTGGACGATCGAGGAAAGTCCCCAACTGTGGATCAGACCACACTGTCATCCAGGCATCAGGTAAACCTAGATGTAATTCTAAGAATCTATCATGGTAGATATGTTTTGTTAATATAATTTTTTTCACTAGCTATTGCTTTAACATGTAAGTAATGTTTTATATATTTTTGTTGCATACCAATGATTCGGTTTATGAAACAACATCACAGTAATCCATAGATTTTGATGTCAATGAGTTGTTGAATGATGCAAACATTGGTTCTTCTCTAGACCCAGTTAAGGTGATAGATAAGACCTTGAAAAAAGTTAATGCAGATATCCTTCATTTGCTATTCATTATTTCCCAGACAGACGAGTTTAAATCCAAGCTTGAAGTGTTGGTAAAGAGATATCAAGCCTTGAAAGTAAGTTGCAGAATATTGAATCATAATATCAATAAATTTAGAACTTTATAATTTTACTTTTATATGCTAGTGAACTTATAATTGAATGGTTTGTAATTACAGAATTTTCTACGACCACACACTAATGGTGAATGCGATGTTGGGCCCAGTGAGAAAATGACTCCACATACACCACGTATTGCACCATTGTTGTCCACTAAACAGTCAGCAACACATCTGCAACACCCCTAAGGCCAACAAAGAGTGCAGTCGCTGCTGACCGAAACACACCAAATCGTGCGGATGAAGGGGTGGATGCAAAGCATGATAGTAATGTTGATGTTGAAGCAGCATTTCCTATATCTTCCCATGTCACTAGCATGGGTTCAATAGAGAAAACATTTTTTGGTAAACGACAAACTCGTTTCAATAAATATAGAGAATATCTCAGGTAATTATACATTGTTCAATTTAGTTTTTATAATTTGCTTGTAATATACCTATAAAACCTTTTTTTTAAACTAATGATAGCATGATTGTTTTGCGGGAAATGATGTTTTTTATAAAAATATAAATGATTTGACCTTGGACATCTTCGGGCTCACCATCTGCACAAGGTGGGATAGACAAACCAAAAATTTAAAGGATGAGCTGACTAATCGGATGGTTGGCCTATTCGGAAATGATACCTTCGACACAGCAAAGGTCCTAAAGAAGGTTGGACAACATATGAAGATTGTATGAGACCAATATAGGATTCACCTAGAAAGGAACCATAGGTATGAGCACCCTCTGATGAATCCATCAAGGGAGTGGAAATCCCTAGTGGAAGATGGAAAAGAGAGGGCTCTGAGAAAATCAGGAAAGATACCACCAGGCACAAGGAGGTATGCAATACTTTCCACAATTTCATGCTAACCCTTATTATTATTAATTTTTATATCGAATTTGGAACATCTAACGTAATTCAACACTTGCTTAGGTTGTCAGAAACATCAAAGGCCACAAAGGGAAGACTAGAAAAAATTGGTCAGCACAATCTTGGGCTTGGTGGTTATTCGAATTTGGCGGCACAAATTGTAAGTATCAAAAACTCAATAGCGCATCCAAATAATAAATTGAAAATTATTTTTGTTTTAATGCGGCACAAAATGTAAAACTAATGATGTTATGCAAATATGCAGGTTGACTGATTCAAAGAAGTTCCCACTCAAGAATAATTGAAGCTTGGCTTCCAATACGACTTTAAAGCTATTGTTGAACGCCGAAAAATCTTATCTGGGAAAACACGGTCTTTTGGTGATCCATATTGTGCACAGGTATATAAAATCTATATAATTTAATGAAAAATTATTAATTGTTATGCAATCTATTTGTTATAAACAATTAATAAAGTATTTATTCTATTTTGAGCCGAAAAAAAATGATCCCATTAATGTCGATGATGGAAAACAACCAGTCGAAGATCATGCTTCGATTCCTCGTAATGAATTTATTCATATGCTACAGTTTTGTATAGATAATTGCAGATGGTGAACATTAATTGTACTTCTCCATATTTCAAATGCAGAGCATGTAGATGGTCACACTGTACAGGTTGAACCTGGACAGCAAAGTGAAGAACATGATGTGGCCACTCCAGGTGAAAAAACACCTTTGTAATGTTTTTTTGAAATGAAATACTTGTAATTAAAAAAAATAAAAAATAAAATGCAACATTTCACATTATTGCAGCAATTCTGAACCCCTTGCCACAAGATCCACATGGCGAGCAGTCTACTAGGGAGACATCAAAACAAGTTGATGAAGCACCAGGATTCGAACGAAAAATTCCAGAAGATGTGCTTCTTGTTCATTTTGTAAAGAAAAGAAAACTTAAAAAGAAGTAACTAAAGAAATTTTGAGTAATTAGTTTTTATAATACAATGTCGTGCATGGTTTTTTTGGCTATTTAATGAATGGATTTTTCGGCTATTGAATGAATGAAAGATTTAATGAAATATTTAATGAAAGCTTTAATGAATGGTTTAATGAATGGTTTTTTAGGCTATTGAATAAATGAATTTGCAATTAAAAACAATTTGCAAGTAGTGTTGACACAGATCTGTTGACGATGGTTCACACTCTATCGACACCCTTAACTCAGCGATCTCCCTGAGCATCGGCCCAGACATGTTTTACCATATCCAGCAACACCTGTGAAACATATGAAGTCTCACCCGATATTTTCAAGGGAGAACTATCGGAACCACATTTCCCCAGTAAGAAGGACGGTTTTGTGCATCTACTGTTTGACTATTGCAGCATTATACAGAGATCCAGGCATGGATTTTATACCACTGAGTCATCTCATAAATCATTAGATTGCATCAAAACAATTCGGATTTGAATAGTTCGACGATCAACAGTTCGGGCTAAGTCTTACCACTGCGATTTGATTAATTCGGATTTGAACAGTTGGGCGATTTGAACCGTTCAGCGAATTTTTTATTTTTTCTCTGCGATTTGGTTTCTCACGGGGCAGAATTTGATCTCTGATTTTGATCTCTGCATGGATTGAATTTGATCACTGCTATTTTTTTCACGGGCCGAGTCTTACCTCTACGATTTGAACCATTCGAGTTTGAACAGATCGGCTATCAATATCTGGACGATCAATATCTAGCCGATTTGAACAGTTCAGCCATATCTAGGTGATTGAACAATTTGGCCATTTAACCGTTCAGCAATTTGAGCAACTGAATTTGATCCCTGCAATTTTTTTTACGAGCCAAGTCTTACCTCTGCGAGTTGTTGGGCTGAGTTTGGTTATGCCAGCCAGCAACGGGATATTGAATTCAGCAAGGTTTTTGAACTATAAAGCGGAGGATTCCACATTGATCTGAACCAGGGTTGGAAGGAATTTTGGAACAGTTATATCAGGGTTTGGAAGGCTAATCAGCTTCATATAGATAGATACTTTGCGGTGCTGGGTCCGTTGTACTCCTACGGCTAGGGTTCGTTGTATAGTTGTTCGATTCGCATTCAAATATCAGGTGCACACATTCCTTATCTCTTCTTTTCTAATACATATCTACTGCTCATTTGCTCATAAATATGAATAAATCACCGCACCTACCAAAGACTGTCAAAGGTAGACCTAGCTCCATTACTTTAAATAGCATTTATGAATTTTTAGAGTCTTTAGAGAAACATAGAGAAGAAAGAGAAATTAGACTACAAACAGAATTAGAAGCCATGCTGGAAAATAAATTTACATCTCTTGAAAACAAGATTCAAAAACAAATAGAAAATAAAATAAAAATACTGGAGAATAAAATGGAGACACTTGAGGTTAGATTACATGCTATAGAAAACCAGAGCCAATATACAAACCAAACATCCCAACAAGGAGACGTCGACAATTTAGAAAGTCTTAAAATGAAGGACATGATTAAGGAGCTAGAAGCAAAAGTTAATAACAACCTCACCCTAAATAATGTGGCAGATAAATTAGATATCAAACCCATTAAAGAGGAAATGAAAAAATTGATAGAATTAGACCATGAGCGTAACAAAAGGGCCTTGAACCTTATAATCTTTGGTTTGAAAGAGGAGGTGGATGAGGATACATTAGCCATAGTCTAGACGGAATTACACAATAGATTACAAATTGAAACAACATGTCTCATAGAAGCGACAAGGTTGGGGAAATTAACTGAGAATAAAGGAAGGTTAATCCGGGTAAAGGTAAGCTCTACCGACGATAAACATAACATACTTAGTAAAACCTCAAGTCTAAAAGGAACTGGAATATTCATAAATGAAGATCTAATTCCAGAAGATCAAGCAGAATTAAGAAAGGAGGTTCAAAAGATAAAAGAAGTCAGGAAGGAAGGAAAATGGGCAATAATCAGAAATAAGAAAGCTATTATTCGAGATAGAGCCCAAAAAGATAGTAATAAATAGCAATTCAACATGCTCTGGATTCTTTCTTGGAACTGTTGGGGCTTTCCATGGAACAAAGTCCCCAAGCTAAGTTGGATCTCTAATGAAGTTGATATTATTTTGTTAGTTGAAACTTGGGAGCATGAAGAATCTAGGGTCCCTAACATAGATGGATTTGTGCTTTGGTCAATCTGGAACAAGCGATCCTCTCGCAGAGGTATTGGGGGTATAGTGTGTTACATTAAGAAGAAGATCTCCCCCCATGCTAGGATTTATAAAAAAGACCCTTACAACCAGTATATGTGGATAGAAATCACTGACATTAACAATTGAAAAACCTACATGGCTATATGCTATTTTGCCCCTATTAATTCTAACTTCTATAAGAAGAACAATTTGGAGAAAAATTGTCCTTACAATGGACTAGAGAATGATATTTCTATCCTTAGGAATGAAGGTAATATCCTTTTAATGGGCGATTTTAATGCTATAACTTCTAACAACCAAGCTATTCTCCTAAGCAATTATTCCAACCCTAATCCTCTCTAGTTAGATGAAGACCTTACTTTAGCTAGCAGGTACAACAGAAGCTCTGTAGATTTAGCGGAAAATTTGTTTGGGTCTAAGTTAATCAAGCTCTGTAGTTCTCAAGATCTCATAATTTGCAATGGTCTAACGCAGTGGCCTAGCTCTAGCCAGATGACCTGTATCCATGGGCTTGGTAGCAGCGTAGTAGATTATGTTATTTCTGATATTTCTTTATACAACGATATAATAAATTTAGATGTTCTAAATGACCATGAGCCTGATTTGGATCATAAACCTTTAATGTTAACTCTCAATTATGCCATCCATAGAGATCCCATAGAGGATAATCCCTATAACCAAAAGAACTTGATCTTTGATAGGAATAAAAAAGATCTTTTTATAAATGAGTTAAAAATTAATTTGCTTCCTTTATCAAGTACAGACAACATTGAAGACCTATATTATAATTTTACTACAACTCTCTCTTCTTCCATTAACAAGTTCTCAATTGAAGTTTCGAGTAATAAAAGGAATAGAAAAGCCAACCCTTGGTATGATACTGATTGTAAAAATGCGAGGAGAGAGATTAAGGAAGCTCTTGATGAATCTCTTAAAATTAACAAGATAAAAATTACAAAGCCTTTACTAAAAATAAAAAAAGGCAGTATATTCACAAAACGCAAGACAATCTCTTACACCTCTCTAAGACAGCCCCTAAGAAATTATGGAGGCAGATTCTAACTAGAAAAACTAAAGATAATAATAAAATTTATCTGCACGACCGGAATTCCTATCTTAAAAAGATTTATGACTCCCAGAATGTCATAGACAACTTTGAAACCCTCCTCACAACAGAAGAAGTTTTCTCTTTAAAAGACATAGATTTTGGGGTTAAGCATCTGGCTAATGGAAAAGCTAAGGACATTGAAGGTTACCAGGCAGAAATCTTAAAAATTGGAGGTCCTATCCTCATCCCTCACATCCACAATCTTTTTAATCAAGCAGTCAACCAAGGGTTCCCTAAACCTTGGACTCAGAGCCTCATTATCCCTATTTTTAAAAGTGGGGATACAAATAACCCCTCAAATTATCGAACTATTATGATAAGCCCCCTCTGAGCCAAGTTATATGGTATTATTTTGGAAAAGAAAATCAGCATTTGGCTTGAAAGTGAAGGTAAGCGAGCTAAAGGCCAAGCGGGTTTTAGAAGGCATCACTCAACAACGGACCACCTTATTATGCTTAGGATCATTATGGGGGAGTGCCGCAATGATAAATCCAATCTCTTTTGCTACTTTGTGGACTTTAGAAAGGCTTTCGATACGGTACCTAGAAATAACCTTTGGAATAGGTTAGAAGAGCTTAAGGTTCCTTTCGAGCTGAGAGCTACCGCGATAAGGCTCTATGAGAATGTAATTGCCAAGTTTAAAAGCAATGAGGGGTGGTCGAAAGATATTAAGTGTAATATTGGAGTTAAGTAAGGTTTCCCCCTCTCCCCTACCCTTTTTGGCATTTACATTGATAAGTTAGAGGGTTTTTTAGAAGAAGCAGGTTGTGTTGGTACGATCTTAGCTGGAATAGTCATCATCCTTCTTGTTTATGCTGACGATATTGTCCTTCTGGAAAGGTGTTCTTCTGATCTTGATAAGCAGCTTCGACTCCTCAAATATTTCTGCTCTAACATGGGTATGACTGTTAACACTGACAAAACAAAAGTTATGATCATCAAATCCAAGAATGATACATACGCTAATTTTATGTATGACAATAGCAACTTGGAGGAAGTGTCTTCTTGCAAGTACCTAGGAATTGATATTCATCACAAGCTCAATTGGAACTATAGCATTAAGAAAAGGATTAACGAAGGGTGGAAAGCTTACTTTGGTCTTGAAAATAACTGTAAAGCTACAAACCTCATGATGTGGGATAAAAAGAAGCTCCTTTTTGAAACTCTAGTCACTCCTATTATCTTGTATGGGTGTGAGGTTTGGGGTTGCAGCATCTCTAGAGAATCCTGGAGAAATATCGAGCAAATCCAAAAGCGTTTTATAACTTATAACCTCAAAATCAAAAACAATACACCCTATCCTATTCTCCTTATAGAAGTGGGTCTTTCCCCCATCGAGAGCCTAGCTATGACTAGACTCCTGTTATACAAGAAAAAAATCAATAACATGGGAGACCATAGACTCCCTAAGCTAGCTTTAAACTCTAGCCAAAACCACTTAAGGCTCAAGTGTGGATGGCCTAAATATACCAGGTCTTGGTTAAATCACTGGGAGATTGATGAAAATGTTGCTTTGCAGAATATTAATAACATTAAAAATATTATTTCTTCTAAGTTTAAAGAAAAATTGTGGTGTGAGAAAGATTTAGAGGCTAAAAGAAAATTAAGATATTATAAGGAGGT
Organism: Pseudotsuga menziesii; assembly: GCA_001517045.1. Classification (NCBI taxonomy): domain Eukaryota; kingdom Viridiplantae; phylum Streptophyta; class Pinopsida; order Pinales; family Pinaceae; genus Pseudotsuga; species Pseudotsuga menziesii. The sequence continues at coordinate 285,677 of LPNX010654927.1, forward strand.
CATCAACCCTAATCTAGAAGATCAAAAGTATCTCTCTGTTTTAATCAGTACTAAGAAAAAAATTAACATAGCTAAGATAAGAACGAACTTGCATGAGCTCCATAGTGAAAATGGTCATTGGACAGTCCCTAAAACACCATGGGTTGAAAGGATCTGCCACCTTTGTGAGAGTAATAACATTGAAGATGAAAATCACTTCCTCTTCGAGTGCCCTGCGTACACCCACATTAGATCCCAGTTTCATAATCTTTGTTGCAATACCGACATTCCTAGCCTTTTAGCCTGTCAAAATTATAGTAAGCTCGGGACGCTTCTTTCGAAGCTCTTTGAGCATAGAAATATAACTTTAAAGCAAACTAATTAATTCTCTTCTTTAGGTCTGATAGACCAAAGTTTGGTCTCAGGGGACATTAACCATCATCATCATCATCATCATTTACTTGCGAACAGATCAACTATCATGACATTATCCAAAACATAGAAACATTGCATCATTTAGAAATAACATACATATTATGGCATTGATTCATTCAAATTGCATCATTCAACATAGGAAAAGAAAAAAGGCATAAAACACAGTGTTTCCATCAACCTCTGTCATGTTGTATTACTTCTGCATCAAAACAAGTTTCCCAAAAACATCTTCACCGTTGCGATAGAAATAGGAATCAATCTTATGCAGAGGATAAGAAGATCATACAATCATGTTCTGAATTCAACATTCATCTCTTGATTCACTAAGATAGGATATCTCAATATTAAATTCCTATTTCTATTTATAGGCTTGCACCTTTTACAAAATGCCCCACTTTAGCTGCTTTCTTAAGCAGATCGGACCAAAAACTACAAAACTATGACCAACTACTACAAAATCATGGCCAAGCCAACTCTTTGTCGACTTTCTCGCCTTGCATGCCATCTTTGGTATTACACATCATCCTTGGTTTTGTGTAGCTTACTCGGTGTTGCATAGCTTACTTTCTCAAAACCACCTGATAGCAGTTCCCCAACATTATCTTGAGGCTCGCCCTCAAGGCACGTCAACTAGAAATAGTATAGTCATTTATTTTTATTTTGAATTCCTCATACTATTGTTTGACTTCTTCTACTTGTGACTTCATCTTGTCACTGATCCCCATGTAGTCTTCAACATTCTATTCAAGTGGATGTTCGACAATCTTCACGGTCACCTCTCTTCAACTTTACTGCATCGCTTGAAGTGTAGTTACTGCTTTCAATGATAGTTTCTCCTCAAGTTGAGTTGTGTGATGTTGTTGACACTTGCATGCCTTGGTTATGCACTACTGCAAATACTTTAACCATGTCTCCTTTGTGACTTGTACAACCGAGGGAATTTACCTAAGTTATGTCCATAGTGCATCCAACCGTGCTTCTCCTTCCCGCAATTGTGTATTCAATTGTTCCAACAGCTCATCATATACGATGCTACCCCAAAACTATGTGGTCACATCTATAATCAACTTGGCTTATTTCTCACTCTCCTGAAGCCACGTTGTTGCATCTTCAATGGTGCCTTTGCACTCAACAACTCTCTCTGGAGGTGTTCCTAGGTTCACTAGTACCTGCAATTCTTCAAGGTCTCTTTTGAAGTCTCCGATGACTTTTCCTAGCTTCTGATCTTTGGCTTATGCATCCATGTCCTCTGCTATCTCTGGGACTTCTTGATAGGTGAAGTAATTGCTTTCTCCAGCCTCTCCCTATCATCCCACAGTTGCACTTTCTCGACAATTATCATGTCTTGTGCCTTCTTCAAGTTCTCAATATCCTCCTTCATGGACTCTTCCCACTCTTGTGACTTTAATAGGTGATCGTCGATAATCTACTCATGGTTGACCAGCTCCTGAGTTGCTAACTTCTGTAGTTTTACTAAGGTGTGTGTTGATAACTCGTTAACATCCAATGTGATTGTTTCAAATAATTGTAGTGAGGAATCAACATCCTTTTTCTATGTCTCTACTGCACGCAGAGGAATCTACATGATCCTAACCTGCTTCCATGTACTTAACTCGCTCGTTCATTGCAAAAGAATTGTGTCGGGAACCTTCTCTAAAATTGCATTTATTAACGACGTCATTTGTGACTTTACCTCTTGAAAGCCCTCAGTTGTGACTCAATTGCAATTGTCTTCATTGTGATTTCTGCAATGATGTGGTTCACTTGTTCATCTTCCATGGGTTTTGTGCCGTTGGCCTCTCCTTGTTCTTGTCTTCTCTTCATCCTTGTTCCCTTGAACCGTCGATCCATCTCCAAATCCATCGGATTCCTCAACGATGCCTCCCGCGACTCTTGACCATTTTTCTTGTCTTCTCTTCATCCTTGTTTTCTCGAACCATCAATCCATATCTGAATCCATCGAAGTCCTTGACGATGCCTCTCATGACTCTTGATCAATTCCTCTCGCGACTCTTGATTGATTTTTGCAACATCTGAAACTTCTTTTGCATTGACCATATCTCTCCACTCCACAAGCCACTCATCCACTACAGCATCCAGCTCCTCAATCGTGATCTTGTATTGTGTAGCTAACCATTGTTTCTTTGGGTCCCTTCTTGCTTGCACATGGATTGCATGCATTCCCATTACGAATCTCATGACCCATCTGTCGTTTTCCACCGCTTCTTTCGATTAGCACAAAATCTTCACAGCTGCGACCTACAGCGCATCCCAATACAGCCAAAACTGTATCGTGTAATCCTTCAATCTATCGACCTAGATGAGATACCAAAGGTTTTGATACCTTGCGCCCTTGTAGACTCAGGCGACCTCAACATACATTCCCTGATAATCCTCTGGCTCCATCCATGCGACTAAGGAAATCAAAATTATCGTCCAACTGTAAGTAAATGGCCGCTTACCTTCGTGTACCAACATCATGTCTTCAGCCAATTGGTTGAGCAAAAATAGTGACTAGTTCATTTGTATGCCCTCGATGCATGCTATTACCCCAGAGGTACACTAATTGGGTTGGTTCTTGCATACCACCTTGATGGGAAAAATATTTGCTGCCACGCGACCAACCTTGTCATTGATTGTATCTATGATGTATGCACATTTGTCGTGATCCAAGCCATGTTTATTTTTCAGTTTGGCAGCCAAGCCCTTGCATTGGAAACCTCATAATATGAGATTTCAACTTGACAGTGACTGGCATCGGCTGGTCCAGCCACAGATTACCACCATGAAAGCATGCCAACAGTTTTTTGACGCATGTGTTGGCCTCCACCAACTTGCCAAAGTGAGGCATATGGATGAGGCCTAGAGACCCGACCTCTGCAATCCCATCACCCACTAATGTGGGGTGAGCACTGTTGGATCACTTTCTTTCCCAATCTTTGCCTCGAATGGATCCACTATGCACTCAGTATATGCCAGCAGATTATGGTTTCCGTACTTCATCTTCATCGAGCATGACACAATGTTGAAGGTGCACTTCATCCCATCAGTAGTGCCAGAATCTGAATTAGATACTTTTGGTTATTTGTTAACTTTCACTACTTGGCACTGGGATTACATGGTGGAACAAATCCAAGGATGTTCGCAGTGGTCACCCCAGTCCTCTTTGTAGAGCCCTTGGCTCTAGTCATCGACAACCCCTCCTTCTCTGTGTCTTCTGTTTCTACTTCAGCTACGGCCAAATTTCTCGTGTTCCTCTTCTTCGACGCAGGTGACTTGGGCCTATTGGACCCCCTCTTCTTCCACGTAACTGGTGATGATCCCAGCCGCATGTTGGTTTCCTCCTCCTCAATTGGAATGCCAATGACTGGTGAATCCCTGTTACTCCCACTTGAAATCTCTTATGCCAATGTTGTACTCTGAATAACTCATAATTGCTCAGCAATGCTCTATTATCACTCTCTTCGCTCTATACTCAAATATGCTCTACTCACTCAATAAACATGATGGTTCCTTCAAGATGCACCCCACCAATTCTTATAGCACAAGATCACCTGTGCAAAATATTTTTTAATCATCATGACCAAATCCACCACTCATCACCAAAATTAGCTGTCGATCTTCTCACTCCAATAGTTGGATTCTCCATAAATGCACGTCTTGTCCATCGACGTCCTCATTTGACTATTTTAACTGCTGCATTAACTGCTCGATTTGACCCAATCGTGTCCCTACATATGTCACCACACTGCTTCCTAACTACGACCTCAACACTTTTCTTTGTGCGGCCACTTATTTCCAGTGCGCCAGCCTCCTCAGTACAACCTCATGCATTTTTTTTCTTCTGTGCAATGCCTCAAGCATCACGTTGCACCAGACCTTTCTAGTAGGTCTTGAGCCGGCTTCCATTCACTAAATTAGAAAGCATCGCACCATTTAGCTGTTGCAATTGTATTGCACCTCCATCGGTAATGAAATTGATTACATAAGGACCCAACCAATGCATTTACAACTTACCTAGATGTTTCGCAAAATTACTGTCATATAGTAGCACCATGTCTCCTTGCTTGTTCTTGATGTGTCGATCATGCCATGCTTTATGGCGATCCTTCTCAACACGTTGATGAAATACTGTGACGAATCGGTCTTCTTCTAGCTGCAACAACTCAGTGAGGTGCTCTTCCAGCGCTCCTTCATCGTCCATCCATGTCACCACTGCAATGCGCAAACTTGGAACAATATATTCCATTGGCATCACTGCATCCTGCCCATACACCAATTTGAATGGTGGTTTCCCTGTCAACCATTTGCAAGTAGTGAGATAAGACAATAAGATTGTTGGAATCTTCAAATCCCAATCATTGCTACTTGTGTTGCATACCTTTGTGAGCGCATGATCCAACACCTTATTGAATGCTTTGACTGTCCCATTAGCTTGCAGATGATAAGGAGTGCTCTTCTTGTGCTGAATCTGGAACTCCTTTGTTAGCATACTGATGGTGCGATTGATGAAGTGACTTCCCTGATCACTCATCAAGATATTTGGACAACCAAAGTGAATGAAAACATTGTCAAATAGGAACCTTGTTGCAGTCACAGGAGTGCAATCTGCCACTGGTGCGGCTTCTGCCCACCATGTCAAATAATATGTCACTGTAATGATATACCGCACATCAGTCCTTTTTCCTGGTGGGTTGATTGGTCCCACAAAATCCACTTTCCATTTATCAAATGGTTGTAGTGTTACCTGAGGTATTATGGGCATCTCATCCCTTCATGACGACTTCCCTGTTCTTTGGAAAACATCGCAATTCCTCACATAATCTGTTGCATCACCATGTAGAGTTGGCCACCAAAGTCCTGCGCCTAGAGTACCTTCTTGGTAGTTGCGCGACCTCCATAGTGTCCACCTGCAACTCCTGTATGTGTTTCTGACAATACTCTTTCCTACTCATGTGGTAGGACACACCGACATAAGATCTCTTCAAGTCCCATATTATAGAGCTCTCTGACAATCAACTTAAAATCCATGGCCCGAACAGCCACTTTCTTCTTCTGATTTGTGGTGAACCCCTATGGTACCATTCTTCTTTATAACAACTAAACTATTTTCTTGTAATATTCATCAACCATTCCAACCCTGAATAGTTGTACATTGGGTAACCCATCCTCAATGTTCGTTGGTTCTTCACCTATCTCGATTCACGACAAGGGGTCAAGTCCTGCATTCAAACGACCTGACTTCACAATGATTTCAAAATCCAACTCTTGGAAGAGTAGCATCCAACGGCATATCTTCCCCCCCAACACAATTGTAACACCCCGGTTTTGACCCCATTGCATTAGATGTATATAATGTATATATTGTAAATGACCATGGTGCGGAGCTAAAGGCCAAGGCCCCACCATTGATTGGTTATGCTATGTTTCAGGTTGAAATCGTCACCGATGGTATATCAGGGCATGCGGCATACATATTGAGTTTTATCATCATGTAAATATGCATCTTTAATAAAATAACCCAACCAGCTACATTTGTGGCAACTAAATTGAGGAGGGGCATGATTTTCACAAGGATAAGGGTGGGGGAATTGTCAAACCTTGAGCCATGAGAAAGAATCCATGTGTCACCACCCTGTTTTGATTTTCCATATTTCCTTGTTTTATCCAACCACCGCCATTAAGAACTGCTACTGTTAGTTGGGGCAGTTATGCTTGGGAGTGGAGTGTGGCAGGACTGCCAGTCCTTGCCCACACGCATACTCCACCAGTGTGGTTAACTTCACGATGGCAAGCAAACCACCACCATCACTCCAACGGACACTCCATTCTCCCCATGACTATGCGTTCTTTCCATTGTTTGTTCATTATTGTCACGCACAGGATTTTTCCTGGTTTTGACTCACACAGTGAGCTAGGAGCCGTGCTCTTTCATCCACGATTTTCCTGTGAAGGGCCATTCACATTTTCGGCTATATGATATCCTTACAGACTGGTATAGCCGTGTAAGTTTCTGTCATTTCGATGTTGAGATTGGGACCATTGTTCTTCCCATGATTTATGGTTGCCGCCATTCTCCTCAAGATTCGTTGTGTTGTTGTGGTCTCCCTTACGTTGTGATTGTTGTGGTCTTCTTTACATTTGGGGTTCGGTGCAAGTTTCTCTCACGCACGGGCTAGGAGATTGTATTTTCTTCCCCAGCGGGGTCTATGTAAGTCTTCCCATGGCTTCATTGCCCTAGACGAGCTGTTGTCCCCATGATTGTTGGTTGTGTATGCTGTTACGCTTTGGGGCTGCCGCAGACTGTTTGAAGTCGTTTTCCCCTATTAAGCTGAAATTGTTGATTGATTTCCTGCATGCAATGGTTGGTCTTTGGACTGTGTTGGGAGCAAGGATGGGGGCTTGGTTTGCTTGATAAACCTGGTGTGTTAGAAACCACACAGACAGAGCTAGAGGGTTGGCTTTCTTCTCCACAACCCCTGAATAGCACTGGAAGGGAAGGCAAGGCCTAAGGGACTGTGTAGCAGAGCAGGGACCAATTCCTTGTGTTGGGTGTGTGTGGGTGTCTTAGAAGTCAAGCTAGTTCTGGTGTAGGTGTTCCTAGCTCTGTAATGAGCTCACCAGCTTATCATTTAGCCTTTCCCAACTTCTTGATGGCCTGATAAACCTGACCATGTTGGCTTGGTTGTCTTGTTGATGGCCTGATAAACCCAACTGTGTTGGCTTGGCTGTGTTTTGTGTATCCTTGGTTATGTGTAAGCCTGCTTGTTCCTTATTCCTTGGAGAATCATGCCCAGCTCGGGGGTGGCAGCATTGCTGAGATATTAAGGAGCACGTTGGCCTATGGTTGGGTGGAACGTTGCAGCGACGTAGTTGGTTGCGGAACGAATTCTTATAAGATAAGTAACCTTGTCTATTTTACTTCTGCAATCCTATTTACTGTTAATGATTCTGATGAACATGTTGAATGAATGCTTGTATGAATGTATGTTGTTTCCGCTGTGTATGATAAATAATTGCATCTGTGCATGTTATACTTCAATGCATTTTGTTTCAGCATTTTTATGAATTCACATGTTCATGGGGCTGCTAGCCTGGATGGTTAACGCCATGGTAGCGTCCTCTTCATCGGTCAAAGATTGGGGACGTTACAACAATCCTATTCACTAGGTATTTCAATGCGGAATGATCAATGAGCATATTGAAATGTCCTCTCAACATATATTGTTGAAACTTCTGCAATGCATAGACCATCTCCAACCCTTCTCTCTAAGGTGTTGTATAATTCATCTCCGCGGATGACAGCTTTCAACTGGAAAACGCAATCGGATGATCAATATCCCCTTTTCCTAGTTGCGCCAACACCACTCCTAACGTGACATTAGGGGAATTTTGAGGTAAAAAATGGGCTTCCAAACAAAAAAAATACTATTAAAATCAAATTTTTAAGAACCAATCACAATCTAGAGAATGACATCATCTATAATAGTTGAGTTGGCATTACTTGAGTTAAGGTTTCTTATTTGTCATATTCTAAAAGGTTGATCAAATCTATAGTTAACCATGGTAGTTTACAAGTACTTTTACACCTAGAGTAAAGTAATAATGTATTTTCACACTTTTTCAATAAAATATATTATTGTCCCTTCATATATTTTGAAAAAGTCAATATACGTCTTTTCACTTAATATGCATGTCTTTACACAATTTTCAATATATGTTATATTTATCCAATTTTTTTAATGTTAAAAATATATTTTATTTACACACTTCTACTTATGAATATATGATATATTCATCTATTTTTCTTATTCTCAAAAATGTCATATAAATATATATTTTAATTGAACTTTATTTTATTTTGTTATTTTTAAAAAGTATCATTAACTTTTCTAATATTTTTAAAATATTTTATTATTAGATTTGTATAAGCATTACAAAATAATATATTCATAAAAACCCAATTTAAAAATTATTTTTCAAAAAACTAAATTCTAAACAAAATATCATATTAAAATGTAATATTTTATCAAATTATTGAGCCGAGAGGCTCTCTACAACCTAGTATGGGGGAGATCTTGTAATGTTACGTAACGTTGTAGCGTTACATAACATTATGTAACGTTATGTAACGTTGTAACGTTACGTAACATTATGTAAAGTTACGTTATTTTTATTAATAAAAAAATAAATTTTTAATTATAAAACAAAATAAATGTCGGCCAGAAAAACAACCTAATATGGGGGAGATGTTGTAATCTTCCTTCCTAACAAAACAATAAAAAAGTAAAAAATAACAAAACAAAAAAAAATTAAAAATTTAATTATCCCCCCCAAAAAATGTGGATCATAAAAAAACACAATATGGGGGAGATGTTGTAATGTTCCTACATAACAAAATAATAAAAAAATAAAAATTGAATTATTTGCAAAAAAATGTTGGCCTTTTAAACAACCCATGGTTTTATTGTATATGGTTTAGGAGGACCGTGCACATGGTTTTAAAACCATGTGCAAGGCTTCCTAAAAAAACCCATGGTTTTATTGTACATGGTTTAGGAGGGCCTTGCAAATAGTTTTAAGACCATGTGCAAGGCCTCCTAAACAACCCATGGTTTTAGGAGGGCCTTGCATATGGTTTTAAAACCATTTATGGGGAGATGTTGTAATGTTCGTTCATAACAAATTAAAAAATAATATTAAATATTATATGTTGGCCATAAATAATATTAAATATTAATAATAAATATATTATATGTTGACCTTAAATAAAAAAATGTGTCTTTTGGTTTGAATCAAATCAATGCTATATATAGGACACACCAAAGTTGATAGGTCATTGAGTGTAATACTTAAGAAGAGGTTTACACCTAGAGAGATTTGATCCCTCTCGGGTCTTGATAGAGCCTAGGATTTGGATCTACGCTGGTAGTACAATTAATTAAAAACTACAAAACATTACATTATACAAAATATTAAAATCAATGTTTAAAATATTAAATATTAACATATATAATTACGTTAAAATGCGATATTTTACAAAATTATATTATAATTAAAAGCTAAGAAAAATTTAAAATTTAAAGATTAGATTTAAGTATAAAATATATGTGCTAACCTGTATTAAAATAAAAAAATTATTAAAATCAAAATTTAAATTTTTAAAATTTAGAATGTATAATAAATATATGAATAAGGGGAAGAGATGTAGGTCGATTGGCAACTGCACGCTATGTTAAGGCATACAAGATGTTAAGCAAGTCAACAGTCCAATTCTCGACGAAATGTGCACGAAGCTTGAGCCCATAGTTGGTCGTGCCTAGGGGTTATACTAGAGCCGTCAGAATCGACCCTGTATCATGCGAGTAGGAAACTGACATCGTTGTTGATTCCTCTAGCTTACAAACACACAGATATATATATATNATCATATTTTATGAAAATTTAACTAAATTAATTCTATTATAAAAACACATAAACTGGTTTAATAAGAAAATAAGCAATTTTAAATTTAAATAATACATATATATTTATTGTTTTAAATTTTAGTTTTGGAATAATGGGTTAAGCATATTAGATGTCAATTTTATTAAGAACCTAAAAAAGACAAGTTATAATAAAAAATTAAAAAAAATACATGTTATCTTAAATTTTAATTTTCAAACACTAAATTAATTATATCATAAAAATACATAAATTATATAAAGAAACAAAATAACATAAGTTATAATAAAAAATTACGAAAATATATATATCTTTTTATTTTAAATTTTAATTTTCATGTGTGGTTGGACAAAATTTGAAAATTTTGATGTTTTTCATTTTGTGTTATTTAATTGTATTTTCATTGTGTCTATATTTTATTATTAAAACATATTTGATTGTCTTTTGATTGTATTTATATTTTATTATTAAAAGTGATCTCCAAGTTCAAGGACATGAATGCATCCAAGTATTACACTATTTTTGGAAATTAAAAGTAGCTTTTCGTCACTTCAATATAACATTTTTTTATTATTTTTGTTTCTAGTCTTTAAGTCAACCATGGTTATTTAAATTATACATTTAATGTAGTGGAAAGGTGAGCTGCCAAGTATACATTCCCCATAAAATGCCTAGTTCATAATATTTCAATATATCCCTTATGAGGCCCATTTTTTACCTCAAAATTCCTCTAATGTTGACGACGCATCAACATGGGCATGGAATTCCTTTGTCCATTTTGGAAAGACCAATATTGGTGTTGTAACCATCTTCTTCTTCAAAGTGTCGAGACTCCCCTGACACTCGTGAATCCATTCGAATTGTGCATCCTTCTTCAACAACTTCTCCATTGGGGTTGTGATCGTAGCGTACCCTCTTATGAACTTCCAATAATATCCCATGTGTCCCAATGTCACACTGAGCTACTTCACATTCGTCGATGGGTTCAAGTTAACAATGAGCACAATATTAGCTGGATCAACCAGCATCCCTTCCTTACAGACAATGTGCCCCAACAAAATCCTGAACAGCACACAAAATATGCATTTCTTTTAATTCAGTACAATCCGATGTTGTCGACACCGCTCCAATAACAGTCACAAATTTGCAAGATGATCCTTTACCAACCCATACACTGTCCAATCATCCATGTACACTGTCAAGAACTTCTGAATAAAGTCCTTAAACGTAGCAATTACGATCCTGGAGAATATCACAAGTGCATTCTTGAGTCCAAACAGCATCCCTGCGTAATGAAAGCATCCCCATTCAGTCACAAAAGTCATCTTATGTCGATCCTCTTTCACAATATTGATCTGATGATAGCCGAAAAATCCATCCGTGAATGAATAAATCTCTTGATCGCCTACTCCTTCCAACACTTCATTAGTAAATGGTGTCGGGACTGGATCATGAAGGAATGCATTGTTAAGCTTCCTGAGATTGATACAGATCTGAAACTCACATGTCTTCTTATCTTGCACGACCATGGGACTGGTCCACTCTGATTCTTTGACTAATTTTATGATTCCTACGTCCAATATTCTATCGAGTTCAGCCTTTACTTTCTCCTTGTATCGCGGATTCAAGCGATATGGACGTTGCTTCATAGGATTTGCATCAGGCTTCAGTGGGATTTTCATTTCCCTGAAATATCCTATGATCCCTTTCATTTCAGAAAACTCCATCAGAAACAAGTCTTGAAACTCATGCAACAAATCGATGATCTTTACCATAGTTTCTTCATCCCAATAATCTCTGGCAATCTAAACTTTGGTTCCTCTTCTGTCCCAATGTTGACCTTCCTAATCTTCAGTGGTTGATGAATTTTTTTTATCGACATCTCTGGTGCCACGATATTCTGACTTCCTTCTGATTCTAGAATATTGATGTTCCTTGGGTTGTGTACATCACCAGGTCCTCATGTTCCATTGAAACACTCCATCATTGACTGCATCATTGGTACTTCATGTGATTCCATAGGATATGCGACTGGAACAACCTCCAAAACAACATCGTGGATATGTTGTATCACACTATGAATGACTAGATCAACATCTGCAAAACTGAAGTTATGACTGAAACACATTGTCAAGTCCTCCCATGTCGTGATCTCTCTTTGAAGTTCGGATGATACATACCACTATCATGGAATTTCATCCAATGTGTGTACAAAAGCATGTAAACACTCATCCTTTGGTCATGACACCCATACGGTATGACACACAATCAAATGATCATTAGGATCATTCTGACCATCATACTTGTCAAATTGATAGTGCTATGCTTCATCGACGTGGACTTCCATCATCCTGTGACACAGTGACCACCCATTGATCGATTTTTTATGTGTCTCCCAACAACATGTTGGAGTGGCCTTCAATGCTTCATCCAATGCCAATAGCCTCTGTAATTCTAATACCCTATCTTTGAAATCAACAAGCAATTCAGGAAAATCAGGCAATCCTCCATATGTTGGTAACTTGACAACCTCCGTTGCAACAAGACGTAGCGACTAAGTGATTCTTCCACACTTCCGAATCGATACCTCATGCATTCATTCTACCAATTTTCCAGTGCATCATCAGAACCCGATAATGCAGAGATAGATCTTAGCCATCCCAGCTCTTCGTATGCAGTGGGATGGACATAATATTTTGAAATGTTGTACACATGGTCTCATCCCCCTACAACTTCTTCCATGACTGGTTCAACATACCTTCTTCCTTCGCTTGGATCCATTGGGGCTATGACTCTGATATCGTGGTTCTCAAAATTCATCACGCGCTTCTTGAATTTGAACACCACCAAGCTATCGTTAGCCCATTCGATCCCCGACAGTGTGAGATACGAGATTCTTTCATCAACAATCTCGATAACATCGAAATCTACATATGTCCTCATTCCTTTGACTTCCACCATTAAGCGCAGTACTCATCCAATCGGCAATATCCTAGCATGGTTAGCCAATCGCAATTGCACAGGGGACCAAACCAATTGTGCTTTCCCCATCTTCTCCCATGTCTGCTTTGTCAAAATGTTGACATCTGAGCCCATATCCAAAATAACTTAATCCACATCGTAATCCCCAATATAGACATCCATCCTCATATCCTTTCTAGTTTTCTTCTTATGCAGAGAATTCACAGAATACTTCTTTCAACCCTTCTCTGGTCGATACAACAGACTTTCAATCTCATCTAGTGCATCAGGGTCGTTTTCCAATGATAGACAACATTCAAAGAAATTTTGCAGTGTCCCATGTTGTCACGGTGGTCCTACTACTAGAGTTTAATAAAAAACAGGCGGCATTTCATAAATAGGAAACTTACCAGAGACTCTTCTGATGGTATCGTGTGCTTCAAAGAATGTATCTCTCTCAATGTCAACATCAAACTACACCTTTTTCTGGCCCGCCAATCAAACTTGTGGGATCGAACCATCGTATCATGTTGTCGCACCTCCACGAGTAATGACACCAACCTCAGCAGGTTGAGTCCTAGGTTCTATTGAGATCTTCCCAAATGTTTGTCCTTGGTTATGATTTTGTGGTGGATTCACTGGCTGGTTCATGCTCTAATTCACATTTTGATTCTAGTTCTGCGGTGGTAGAACATTCTTCACTTGCCATTTTTCGATCAACTGCGAACAATATTCAACTATGTGATCTGCAGCAATGCAATAAGTACACTGCAACTGCAAGTTTGGAAAATCTCATTGATAATGCCCCAATACTTCACAATTGTAACATTGCACAGGTCTTTGACCTCATCCTCTATGGAATCCTACATGAAATCCTCCTTATTGTTGATACTGCGATTGGTTGAACTATTGTTGTTTCAGTGGATTTGGTTGTGGTTGAACATAGTGCAGTTGAGTATACTATAGTTGCTGTGGAGTGTATTGTATCTGGTTATACTATGGTTGCATCAGAACAAACGGTGGTTCTGGCACAAACTCTGGTTATGGAATAAACTGCGGCTGTGGTTGTACCACCTATGGTGGCTGCTGTGGTGGCGGTCTCTCCGTCAATCGATGTTCTTCTCCCTTCATGTAATATACATTTATCGTCCTATCTTGGAGCAAATCATATGCTCGACAGTCCTTGTATTCATGACCAACAAATCAACCAAATCTACAATACAAATTCATAGGCTCGAATACCATCTTCTGAAGATACACATAGTCTTCATGTCTATGTCCATGAACTTGATAGATGTGACACCATGGAAAGCCACCTTGACTTAACAGATTTGGAGCTCCCGACAGCAAATAATTTCAAAAATCTAGGCATTGATCCTTATGATTTCCCTTCGCATGACATCGAGTACACCATAATTCCTCACAATGCTCCCTTCCCTTCTTGATATCTTGCAATTGGATCGTTAGGTTCTCCAATTGCGATTGGATCTGATTCATGCCAACTCTAGTTTCTCCAACAGGTGAAGCTTCTAGCTTCATTACAATCTCTAGAGCCTCGCTCGGTGTCGCAATCTTCTGCTGCATCAACGGCATCCTTGTATGTGGTACTAATTCTGCAATGAACCAATCCTTGTGTTGTACATCACTCATTCCAAAATTGGCTTTCACCATCAACGTCTTGAATTGCTGATCAAAATCCCAAACCGATTCATTTGGATATTTATTGATCTCCTTTAGCTCCATGATATATTGTGACTCAAACTTGGGATTCCTGAATTCTTCGATCAATCTGTTTATAATCTCTGCGAGAGTATTCATTGGGTTTCCTGTAGTAACTTACATAAACTTCATGTACCAATCCAGTGCACGACCCTGAAAAGTTGTTGCCAATATCCTCATATAGGACTTGCTTGATAGTCTAGACTGCTTCGCATCGAAACCAATACTGTTCGATATCCTAGGTCCCATTCCCATGAAACAGAGGTAAATTTACATCATCTACCTCCATCCTGGGCCTTCTTCCTACATTCTTTGATCCCCTACTATAAGTGTGTTGATGACACGTCAAACAATTTGGTGTCAAGCTACTATTTCTTCCTGAGTGTGGCACAGTGCATGGAGGTGTGGCTACGTTGTTGCTCTGGGTTGGTCTTTCCTTAGGCTGTCGTGTAGCCTAGTCGTATCCTTCATCATTGTAGGGTCACTTCGTCCCTTGTGATATTCTCTCATAGATTCTTGTTTTGGTTGTTGCAGGACTCTCCTCAGTCCTCTGCCTCTTCTCTTGTTGAAACCTTACCCCACTTCACAAAATACCACACTCTTCCTCGACTTCCCTCACAGGTTCGTCATAACGCCCATCCATCAACCCCGTATCATTCCATCCAACCATTGTCTTCATAGTACCTGCAACCTTTGCACACCAAGGATCTACTTGTCGGAGTTCATATTCAATATACCCTTTTCATAAATGAGCATTTTAATTAAAAATTGCAAATATAATAGGAACCTACCTCTTGGTCCTTTGAATAATTCCCTTTCCACATCGCTATAATATTTGACTGTGTTGACTACAAACTCAGTGATGTAGCCTTCCAAGATTATGTCAAGCCACACTTCGACAACATCTTGGAAGGCTACATCACTAAGTTCGCAATCAACACATTCAAATATTATAGCCACACTTCGACAACCCTCGATGCTCTGTTGTCTACCTCTTTCAGCTGTTGGATCAGCTATGGGCTTCAACAAGTAGGTTTTCCTCCTTAAAAATTTATCTTCCGAGAGATCAGTTGCGCCAACCACTCGTACAAAATTCTCAGAAACTCGGAGAAGAAATACTCGTGGATATCATAATAGAGATACCTTCCCAGCCACTCTTCTATTTTCAATCTAGAATTGTGATTCTCTTCTACTGTGAATTCTCGAGCCTTCTGGTCGAACCAATCTTGAATCTACGATCTCGTAGGATGCCACAACATATCCTCCTTCTCCTCGTACTATGGTCCCAGCAACAGAACCATTTGTTGACATAGATCCTTCAACAGGGGTTCACACTTTGTTGACACCCTTAACCTAGCGATCTCCCTGAACACTAGCCCAGACAGGTTTTACCCTGTCCAGGAACACTTGCAAAGGAGATGAAGTCTCACCCAAGATGTTCGAGGGATAACTGTCAGAACCACATTTCTGCAGTAAGAAGTAGGGTTTTGTGCATCTATTGTTCGACTATCGCAGCATTATACAGAGATCCAGGCATGGGTTTGATATCATCGAGTCATCTCATAAATCATTAGATTGCATCAACACATAACTTGCAGAATTATATTTACTTGCGAACAGATCAACTATCATGAATATATCCAAAACACAGAAACATCGCATCATTCAGAAATAACAGACATATTGCGGCATTGATTCATTTAAATTTCATCATTCAACACAGGAAAAGAAAAAAGGAATAAAACACAGTATTTCCATCAACCTCGGTCATGTCATATTACTTCCGCATCAAAACACGTTTCCCAAAAACATCTTCACTGTTGCGATAGAACCATGAATTAATCTTTCACAGAGGACAAGAAGATCATACAATCATGTTCTCAATTCAACATTCATCTCCTGATTCACTAAGATAGTATATCTCAACATTACACTCTTATTTCTATTTATAGGCTTGCACCTTTTACAAAATGGCCCACTTTAACCGATTTCTTAACTAATTCGGACCAAAAACTACAAAACTATGACCACCTACTGCAAAATCATGACCAAGTCGACTCTTTGTCGAATTTCCCACCTTGCGTTCCATCTTTGGTATTTTGCATCATCCTTGGTGTTGTGTAGCTTACTCGGTGTTGCCAACAAGTAGATGCATTGGGTTTGGGGAATTGAGAGTGATGTGAGGGGGGGAGGGGGCATAAGATATTCCACCTTGATGTGGTTGGCCCTATTTTGTAAAGAAGATTAAATTATTATCGAAACAGAGAGGAGCTCAATGAATGGTAAGGAATTATGCATTTCCCACAATTATTTCTATAATTGTAGTGTTTAAATTTTACTATTGTTATTTCACTCATCCATTGGAACTTGTTACATATAGCCTTGGGAAACATTTTGATATTTCATAAGCAAAATTGGAGTTTTTATGTTACCGATGGCCTTATATACTTTTTTTTGTGCTTCTCCATGTTTCCTTAGGTGATCTCTTATTACCAATTATTTTACTTGAATGCTATTGTAATTTAATTTGTTAAATTAAAAATGTTCATCAAACGTAAAATGTTCATTATTAATGTTGTTTTTATTCATTAAGACAAACCACTCAAATTGTATTTTTTTAGATTCATTTTGTTATTTTCATAAACAAGCAAATCTTTATTTGATGGGTCCTAACATGAAAATATTGCAACAAGAAAATATTTGTAGTATGTTGAAAGATGTTTTGGAAGGTAAAGAAAAGGTAGACAATGTCAAGCTCCACAAATAAAGCTAAGTTGTACCAAGAAATTATAAGTATCGGAAACATATTCCTAATTCTCATACCTATTTTTCTTCTATTAATTTGATTTGCATTCCATACAGGGGGCAGTTTACCTCTTTTTAGCCTCTTAGTGAGTTTGTAGTGAACTTTCTGGTTATGCTTGTTGAAGATGCCAGGAGAAAAAACTTCGTTACGCCAAAGAACTCAGTGATGTAACTCTTATGCAAAAGGTGAGTGAATATCAATTTCATGAAAAATGTGTCATTGTAGTAAACACTTATTTCTAAATGGCTCTTTCTAGTTAAATGCTTTGCAAAAGGTGTTGATTATTGAGTTGTATGCCACAATATCCATGACATTTCCTTTGGTCAGCACATTTAGAATATTATAGAGGAAGAATATTATATTTCCCAACTTTAAATGAAACTCTAAATATTTTTGTTGGTATCTGTAAGTTTTGAGCTAGATAAGACACTTCAGTTGTTCGATGTTTATGGTCCTTATGACAATAGATTGAGAGGGTTGGGCTACATAACCTGGACACACATTTGAGAGTCCTATCAACTTATTTTGAAATTATTTCTTTTGAGAATATATATATATATATAATTTAATGTTCAGGAGGGCACTCTTTCAAAATTAGGATTAATAGGTACATTTCAACATGTTATTGAAGATTAATACAGGACAAGGACTGTGGTTTCAACCAAGTATTTCTCCTTACAAAGTCCTTAATCCTTTCTGTTGTTTCCTCAATTTTGTTTACTAAATGGCAAGTCTATTGTTGAACTTTATGTATTGTCTTTTGGGTTATTGAGATGATAGAACTACACATGGAACATGAAATGGTGATATTTTGTAACACTGTTACAAATAGTGAATGACAATTGAAATCTTAGGTGGTCCTTGGATGGACCTGTTTTGAGTCTTTCTGAAGAATGTATTACATTTCTCCTCGAAATATAATATGATTTTTTCCTGAGGAAAAAAAAGTGATTTAAGAGTCTTATTAGACCATAAAATGATATCCTTATATGTTGTTGGGCAGTTTAATTGTCTAATTAATTAAACACCTAAAACTCTCGTAACATAAATTATCAACCCGAGGAAGTATTTTATTTCAAAGGTAACTATGCACAATCTATGCATAAACACTCAAGCAGTTGATCAAATGAATATAAATCAATTATCCTACCCGACTGCTCAGCCAAGCTCAACTCATTTCTAAATCTAATCTAAATTATCCATCTAAGAATTCAAGGGACTTTTACCTTCCTACGACAGTGATCCGATATTAACTGATCTAGGAATAAATGAACTAGAATTACTTTTGCAAGAAGTCAAACCCTGAAGATATCAGACTACAGTAACCCAAACCATAACCATCTAATTCAGAAAATCCCAAGAAATACAATTAACAGTAATAATCAGAGTTGAGCTTGACTATAACAATGATCTAACACACTTGCATAAAAAGAAAACTAGACTACTTGACACATTCAACTATCACACCACATCGTTGCATCAAGCCAAAGGAAATTGCAATCATTAACTATTGTTGCAGCGTGCTGTAAATAATCCTATTGTAATTCCACACCATATTAACATAAGAAAATTAAGCATCTACTTAACTCAGATATCTCTGTGAGAAGTCAGGCCCTGGACTCCTAACGGAGATTTCGCTAACTAACACAAATTAAAACACAAATATATGAAGAATTGTTGTTCCTTGTATTAGGAAAGTAAAACCATAGTTACAGTAATCTCAGTTATAGCTTCTTGCAATCAACTGCTAACAGCCAATGAAAGAACCCTGATTCAGATTGCTTCTCCATACTTATACACAGGTGACATAATCCATATCCACTTATACCGGGAAACCATGAGGATCTACGATCTTCAAGATGCCATGTTACAACAAAAACAGTTACATACATAAATATAATTTAATGAACTTGTTCGCATCCAGGATTGCATTGTTACTATGAGTGATGAATGGATTGAACTGGCTCAACTGATTGGAAGGGGAGATGTTGTGACTGTCTCAGCGATACCCAGTCTTGAATGACCACGTGGAAATATACTCATGCTGCTACATCAATGCACGGAACCATCTCCAATAAGTTTCAGCTGGCATCAAACATTCCTTTCTTCTTCAGTCTCAGCGGGTTGCTACACCTGTAATCCTTCAAGACCTCGAACTATATTTATTGAACCGACATAAGTTAGCACAAATCAAAAGATCAAGTTTATAATCCTAGTCAATATTAGGAATTATTAGAATAAATCAATAATAGATTATACCTGTCAAGATTCATTCTTAACCTGGAAAGATATCTGCCTAGGGTATAGAAAAGTAATGTAAAACGGGGGAAAAGGAATTGATAGGTATAGGAAAAAAGGCCTATTTCGGGACCCAACTAGTCTGAATTTGATTCTTATTCAAAACTCTTTCGGTGGAGATGGGTAAGATTGAAAGAAAGTTCATATTTCTCTTCTGAATTCCTGAACCCGTTGCATGCAATTAAATCATTCCAACATTGTTTATTTTCCTTCTTAGTCAGTTGGTACATGCTCTGGTATTTTCTTGTTGGCCACCATAAAATAGGAAACTTAAATATCAATCCCATCCAACTAGGTCCACAAGTTTTAATACATGCAACATAGTTGGGCAACCAAGATAGGGCATATTTGAAGTTTTCAACACAGTATGGATCTCTTTCTCTCAAAAAACCAGAAGAAGGATCCCATCTACCTTGGTTGCCTTCTATTGGAAAGAGCTCTTGCTGAGAGATCAAATTGACACGGGAAGAGACAACTTCTTGGTGGAAGGCTTCCATCTAACTATCCTTCTGAGGAGATTGTAATTATATCATATGCTTCATTCTTAATGATGTAGGAGACTAGGGCTCACTTCAAACCCAAAGGGTGAATATCTCCTCATTCTTCTATATGTTCTGAATGGTGCTCCACCAATGCATATGATTGTTAAAAAATGAAGTAAATTCTCTTAGCTAAATATCTCCCAAATAAGGAACTGGATTGCAGTAGACGTCCACAGGGCATACTCTTTCATGAAAAAATAATTCACATAGAAAATTTTGATCTAAAAAATCGCTCTTAATGAAGGTGTCCAAGAATTTAGGGGTTGAAAATACCTGATAGGGTCTCTCTTCTTTTAGTGCTCTGATTTTAAATAGGATCATCTGTTCATATAAGAACACTAGATAAGATGGGGACAGAGCTCTGCAGCTCATCAATTCTTGAATTAGGTTGTACATGTCCTTACCCAGCTATTCTTTTTCTCCTTTAAGGAGCTTAATCTTATTAGTTGCTATAGCTCCTTCTGTAAATCGTCCCATTGGGATAGTTCTTCAACCCATTTATCCTTAAGCTATTGGATAATCCTCCTATGTTCATAAAAGGAGATCATTCCTTTCTCCATCAGGATGGTATGATCTTTCCATTTACTGAGCTCAAGTTGCAATAGATAGAGCTTCTTTTGCAATTATTGCTCCTTCTTTCCTCTTTTATCCTCTCCTTTTCCTTTTTCCAACAAAATTTCTACTTCAACCCCTGCTCTGGGTGCTTTTGTTTATGTTGTTAATTCAACAGCCAATTTTGGGAATGTTGGTTCTTGTGTAGCAGCATCACTTTTCTGTGTTTCAGCCCCAGCAACTTCAATTTGATTTGCATCTTCGGCAAACAATTTTGAGGATGTTGGTTCTTGTGTAACAGCATCCAATTTCTGTGATTCACTCGAAGTACACACTGTTTGAGCTGCTGCTTCAATGTTAGATCCTTGGAGTGTTGGTTCTTGTGTAACAGCCTCCTATTCCATAATTATTTCAATGCTTTTAGGCTCCAAATATTTCTCTTGAATGATTTATGTAACCCCTGACTACTGAGACTGATATGGAAGCACTTCATTGTCCTTTTGTTGTTGAGACTGTATTTCCTCTTGTTCTTGCGATTCCTGATCAAGGGTTATGCTCATCCTTGGATTCCTTTCTTCCATCGATTCCACTGGTGGTATTTCTTCTCTCCCCTATCTTTTTTATGCTAATTTCCATGTTGTTAGATCCACCATTGTAACTATATACCCTACAAGTTTGAATATATCTCCACATTCAAGGCATAGTAGTTCATGATGTCACCATCCTTCAAAACAAAAAATGGATTCTCCAACTGTTCTACAACTTCATCCAAGGTGTTCAAGCTCTGCACCATCTGCATTTTACAAGTTTCTTTCAACCTCTGCACTTCATCTTGGAGCATTCGTACTTCTTCCTTTAATAATTCATTCTCAAAAAGTAAATATTCAATTTGAGGTTCACCTGCAGCAAGTTCTTATGTAACAGCAGATGATCGGGGTTTTAGAATAGGAATTTCAACATTTTCCCCTATTACATGTAGTATTTATTCCACAGTAGAAGCCCTAGTCCTTCTCCTCCTTGCAGTTCTAGATGTATGGCCCTTAACACTTGGTCTTTTACTTCTTCTATGTGACACGGGAATTTCCACATTTTCAGAAGTAGTGATCAAAAATTCACTAACTTTCCCAGTTTCAAAAATAAATTCCTCCTCCTGAATTATGGTTCCCTTGATTTCAAGGGAGGATTCAATGTTCAATACTTCTACCTCCCTTCCTTCTATTGCCTCTGTATAATTTCCTACCTCTACCATTATAGCTTCCACAGTTACAACTTCTACTGTCCCAGCTTCTATAGCTGCTCCGGTTTCATCTTCTACTGCTGCAGCTTATCTCACACCTTCCTCTTGAACATTCTCCAATTGTATGTCGACATTCCATCCCTCCCCCCAACTGAAATTGAGGAGCTCCGCTCATCACTTTCTTCCCTAATGCCTTCTATTTCCAATACAGGTTCTCGGTCTACCCTTGGCCTAGGAACAAATTATTTCCATGTTACTATTCTGATGTGCAAGGGCCCTCAAAACTAACAATTTGATTAATCAATGATTTGTTAGGCCCAAGATACGGGATTTCGAGATGCTTTTACATAGTGAGCCGTGATTTTTATGGTTCTTAGGAGATAAAATGGCATATTAAGTAATCTACCATGGCATAAATGGGGCAGTAGGATAAATTCAGATATATAAACAATTTGGTACCTTCCTTCACAAGTTATGTATTTATTTAGAAAGATAGCAACATGATCCCGGTGTCTTAGCAGCGACTCCGTTGTTGTTCCCCTTCCTCTTGGCTGAACAATTTCGCCTACTCAAGAAAGTCGTGTATTGCAGTCGAATTAGGCGCCTTCCGACCAAACCATCTCGTCCCAATCTGTGGTAGTACTGTCACTTCCACCATAGTTGCTTCTGTAACGTCTATCCGCAATCCTCTAACTGTTGAGTGAGTATCGGTCAAGTTTAGAGCAAATTGCAATGTCGTATCCACATGGAATTCATTTAATCTTTGGAAGTACTCTGTCCACCCGGCTTCCAGAAAGATGGTAAAGACTTCCCCATTTTCATGCAGAGATGCTATGTTTTTAAGTTCGTGTCTCGATGGGATAACCATATTGCTTCCTTTCTGTAAGTTATTTTAGAACATGAAAGAATTACCATACTCAGGTGTTGGAGTTACAGCATGCAGTGACAGGTAATGGATAGTCGAAGTTCAATTAGGTATTTTCGGAAATTTGGCACAGTTATTTTTGGAAAGTAGCACAGTTATTTTTGGAAATTGGTACAGTTATGGGATAAAATCGATTTTCCAGATCTCACACTAGTTGGTTATAATGATGGTCATATCACAAAGATGGGAAATAAATTTTTGACTCGTTTCCCTTGCGGAGAACTAATCAAGGTATGTGGAAGAACAAAGTAGGGTGAAGAACAAAGAATGTAGTTTAAAATGTATATTTTATAATGTAGAAGATGTCTTAAATAATAAGTGCCCCGAATAATTTATACCCTAAGGGGGGAAGAGAGGTGACTTTTCAAGTCACCTCTTAGTTTAATTACATCAATTTACTAAAATTAACCTAGCTTAATATTTAAATTTTGTCATTTGTTACATTGCCTTCCCCTTAAGGGAACCTTTTTCCTCAAATCTTATTTGACGACAATGATTACGTGAATTATTGCATCGTCTCTGATGTGGATATATGTATGGTTTACTACTAGTAGGTTTTGTACCTGGTTCTATTTCAATTATGTGTTCTATTTTTCTGTTTGGTGGGAGCTCCATCGGTAGCTCTTGAAACACCTTGCGATGTTTTTGAATCAGCTCTTGTATCTCTGGTTGTTTGTCCATATCTCCTTCACTTGTTGAAAACTCCATTTCTTGACATTGAAGTATGTACATCGGTGTGTCTTTCCAATGTAGCTTTTCCCTCTGATGTGATGTAACCAGCTGTGTTAGAGGTGGTTGGAACCTGTATAATTTGTGTGTCTTCCCGAATGCATGGAATTCAATAAAATGTTCTTGGTGATTTGCAGAATATGTACCCAAGGTTTGTAACCATTGTATTCCTAATACTATGTCAACTCCTCCCAATGGTACAACAAAGAAATATGATTCTAAGTTATACTCTTGTATTTGCAACTTGACTTGGTGACATTTTCCTACGTTGTTAATCTTCTTGCCATCTGCTACCATAACGTTCATGTTAGGTACAAGAAAAACAAATAGGTTAAATACCTTAGCAAGGTTGACATTAATGAAGTTATGGGTGCTTCCAGAATCGATGAGAACTGTGACATTATTCTTTTTTATATGTCCTTTAAGCTTCAATGTTTACGGTTGGGAGATTCTTGTAATATCAGCTAATGAGATTTGCAGGTTGTCGTCCTTGATTTCTATGTGGTAGTCTTGTTTACTATTCGCCTTGTTCTCAATTAGTTCCTTTACTTCCAACTCTGCTTCAATGTATACAATCTCTTTTGTAAACATCTATGCTTAGGATCCCATTTGTCTCCACAGAACTTACATTTCCCTTCCTCTATTCTCTGAGATTTGTTCCTTCCCTAAGTTGACGCGGTGTATAAATTGGATTTCATGTGTATGCTGATTGGAGGGGTTTCTTTTTGGAGTCGTCTTGGTCAACATTTGTATGAACAGATTTTATTTCAATAATATTGGCTTTACATAGTGCTTCCTCCATGGTGGAGATGCTATGTAACTCTAGTTCATCAGGATGTGTTGTTTTAGACCTTGTATGTAGGTTTGTAGTCCTTGGTCATCGGTTAACTCTGGAACTCGAGTTGACAACGCTCCCCATTCACAAGTGTACTCATCAACATTATTTTTTTTGTTGTAACCTTGTGGTTTTGGCAAAGAATTATTTTTCTTCAATGCCCTAGAATATTTTGATGAGGTCGTTCCTGAAGCTAACCCAGTTGTGAGAACATATTCTTGTAGTATTCTTCCACTATAAGCACTAGTTCGAAGCGTTTTCCTTCTAGATGCATGGAGGCATATTTAATTGTCTCATCATCGTAATGGATGTTGTGGATGTCTAGGTGTTCCTCATATTTGTTAATCCACGCTATGTACTATCATTCATCCTCGTCGTATTTGGGTAACTCGACTTTCACTTGTATTTGACGTCCTTGTGTATATGAGGCTGAGGATGACATGTTGAATAGAGGATCTAACTGCTCTGGTGTTCTAGGAGAGTTTGGTTGTAGGTCATTCGATATTTTTAATCTATCCAAGATGGCAGTTAAAACTGCCTGATTTTTCTTTTGGTCTTCCTATAGAGTGAGGAAGATATTCTCTATTCGTGACATAAATTGTGTCCAATTTATTGTCAAATTGTCACCAGTTTGTCTGATCTTTTCCTTGAGTTCCTCGTAGTTCTTGTTAATCTTCTCATTGATTTGATCAAACCGAGCATCCATTAATCTAGTGATTGTTGGAATCTTCTTAGTGCTCAACATGGATTTATTTTTATTTTTTGTATGATGCCATCCTAGCATGATTCTCTTTTTAAGTAATTATAATAATAATAATTCTTATTATAATATAGTTTTTTTTAATTAATAATAATATTAATCAATATTATTATTAAAAAATGTGTAACAAAAAGCAACCGTGGATGTACTGCAAAGCGACGGAAGGGAAGGTGGGATAGTCGGCGGAAGGGAAGGTGGGACAGTCGACGGAAGGGGAGGCAGATGGTGGATGGCGCGGAAGGCGGAAACAGGTGGAACAACAGAAACAAGGGAAGGAAAAGCAAGCGAGAGTGTGGTGGCGTGAAGGGTAGAATGGAAAAGGTGGCAGGGAGAAGGAACGTTGGTGAAGAGGGGAAGTGAAGGAGCATGGGGAATATGGAAGAGCACGGGGTGCGAAGGAGTTGGTAGGCGTGATGGATGGTTGCTGGAGGAAGTGGAGCACACAGGAGGGAGTGGAGTGAGGGATCATGTAGGAGGGAGGGAGTGAGAGGTGATGTGGGGGAGGTAGAAGGATTGGTGCATAATGGTGGTAGAGAGTAGTGTGGATGCATCAGAGAAGGGGTGTGATGAAGTGATGGAAGAGCGAGGAGCGATGAAGTGATGTGAAGGGCATGCAAGAATCTAAGGAAATAGGCTACAACAGGGAAGCGTGGGTGTGCGATGAGGAGAGGGTTGGAAGTGGAAATGGAGCAATGTAGGGAGTATGAATGGAAGTGGGCAGTGAAAGTGGATGTGGTTTGAGTTTGGTGTGGAAGGTGGTGGGATGGTACCAAGAGTCGAGAGGCTCTAATACCAATGGAAGAACAAATCAGGGTGAAGAACAAAGAACGTAGTGTAAAATGTATATTTGATAATGTAGAAGATGTCTTACATGATAAGTGCCCTGGGTAATTTATACCCTAAGAGGGGAAGAGAGGTGACTTTTCAAGTCACCTCTTAGTTTAATTACATTAATTTACTAAAATTAACCCAACTTAATATTTAAATTTGGCATTTGTTACAATCTGCTGATGAGGACTAACGACAAGGTATAAATATTATTGTTGCTATGTCAAATCATGCCTGATTATGGTTATGATTAGAACCTGTACCTTTCAATATAATGTTGAGCCACCATCCTTCCATGGTGGCATTATTTCATAGCCGCATCATTCATGAGGATATAAATATGCACATGCTTTCATGAGTTGGTCGTCGTCAACCGAGCGGATAAAGTACATCCATGCAAAAGTACATGACGATCACATGAGCATATAATGTTCCTCATGGAGACTGGAGTAGGATGATAGAAACTAGCGAACTTATAGGAATCTTGTGGCTAAAGAATTAGTGGAGTCGCATCCACAAATTGGAAAGATTTGGCAGAGTCGCAGTCGCAAATTGGAAAGATCTAGCAAAGTCGCTGCCACGAAATAGGAAAAGCTAGCAGAATTTTAGCTGAGTTGCGGCTGCAAAAATAGGAAAAGTCAGCATAATTTAGCGGAGTTGCAGCTACGAAATAGGAAAAATTGGTAGAATTTTAGTGGATTTGCAGCTACGAAATAGGAAAAGTTGGCATAATTTTAGGGGAGTTGCAGCTGCGAAATAGGAAAAAATGGCAGATTTTAGCAGAGTTTCTAGCATTGTAACATAGTTCAAAAAAAAATCAAGGAGATGTCCAAAAATAGGAGGATCAACCAGAATCCCTGCAATCTCTTGGCCCCTGTTACAATGTTCTTCTTCGGATGAACCTTCGTCCATAGTCATGTAAACAATTCTAAAAAAAATAAACCCATCAAATCTTAAAAATAAAAATAGAAACAATTTATTTATGTACAATTTTCTGTGTGGAATTGCATTTGTTCTTTTTAAGGATTCTCAGGGACAGGGGAAGATCCCTGCTCCTGCATAAGTTGATATTTTGGATCAGCTGCAACATGCGAAATGAATGCATTCTTTGAAATTGTTTTATGATATAGTCGTAGTTGCTTTTTCACTCACAGATCCCTAACGGTCTTGGCATAGATGGGTACATCATGTAAGTCCTGTAACAATGGAATCTTAACATAAATATTCTTCAATTCCCCTAGGAGATTGAAATGGGTTTGTTCCACTACCTTCTGCAAATTCAAACGTTCGAGATATGGTGGTTCTCTTGTCAGTTGTGTATACAGTGTTTCAATGTGTGTTTCTACATGTGTTTCTGCTAGTGCTTTAGTAGGGGTTTCAACATCCTCAATAATGTAGACTATTGTACTAACTAAATTCTCAAATTTCTTATTCATTCTTGCGTCGTTCACAAAGGATGGAACATCCTCAATGACTATGGGTCCCACTACCCTCCCTGATCATAGGTGTATATCATTGCAGGTAAATTAGGAAATGGAGTAGCTTGTCATGTTATGAGTTTCAAATTGATGTACTTCCTTATTGTTGGGGTTAGTAATGGGTTTAGAAGGCAGTTGACGTCTACGTGTTCCATTCATTGGTGCATTATTAAGGAGTTGCAGCTGCGACTACTGATACTCTGGTTTCTGAAACTGTTGGTTAACCATTATATTATATTAATGGCTAGAGTCTCTTCATATCTAATGTGGGGGTTAATAGAGTCTCTTCTTTTGGTGAATCTAAATATAAATGGATATTTTTTTTATAAAATTTACATAGTGTCGTCGAATTTCTGGCCTCTATGAAGTGAAATTTTTGGTCGGATTTCCATTAAATCCAACAAAGTGGTTATACTACCAATGACAAAGTGGAGGAAACTTCATCAGATATCTGACATGAATCAATTGAAATTTGTGGTCAGATTTACATTAAATCTGACAACGTTGTTATACTACCAACGAATGGGAGACATCAGATATCCGACCTCTATGAAGGAAACGTAGTCATATTTTCAACAACTATGCATTGAAATGTCCGGTTGGCTTTCCAACGCCTATGAAGCAAACTTAGTCGGATTTCTGACATCTATGCATTGGAATTTGCGGTCGAATTTTCGACGTCTACAAAGCAATCTAGGTGAATTTCCGACATCTATGCACTGGAATTTGTGGTTGGATTACCGAGGGCTACGAAGCAAATGTAGTCAGATTTCCGACATCCATGCACTAAAATGTGTGGTCTGATTTTTCGACGTCTACAAAGCAAACTTATTCGGATTTTTGACGAGTATTTTCATTGTCGAAAAACCACCGAAATTTAACCGACGTTGAAAAATAAAGAGGATTGTCGAATTGTCGAAAACAATATGTCAAAAATCAGACATCTAAGCCGTAGGATTTTGTGTTCAAAAATGATAGTGAGCCATCGTTTGGGCCTTCTTCATAGTTTATGCAGCTCGAAGAAGGGATAGAAGTATGCTCAATATGATATTGTCTCATGGATTTTTTTCAAGCCCAAGATGGTAAATTCTCGATGGTGTTTTCATGTTTAGAGAGTCTGAAAATATGAAGAAGACTCCAATGGGTCTCTTTTTCGCACAATAGTCTCCTAAGCCCGAAAATGATAAAAGTGTACAAGGAGAACTCTCCCATCTGAAAGGGTAAAAGAGACTTATTTTCTATAGGTAGTCCAACCAGGCTGAAAAAGGTTATACCTATACTGATTGAACGGTCATTCAAATACTTTTATGAGCATGAACAAAACCAAGTTTGCTCGGTGATCTTTTCTTTATGAGAGGGCTAGAAAAGAGCTTAAATACAACCCATAAGTGATTTTTTTTGTAAGTTGCGGTCCCAATGTCCAAAAAAGAATAAAAGGATACAAAGGGAACTGTTCCTAGCTAGAAGGTGCTAGGGTGGTCCTTTTCTTTAGTTAGTATACATAGTCTGAAAAAGGGGATAAATGATACCACATAGATTCCCTTTCAAATACTTTAATGAGCGTGAAAGGAAGCAAGTTGGCTTAGCAATATTTTCATTTTTTAAGTAGTCAGAAAAGAGCTTAACTGAAACTCTGTATTGGTCAATCAAGAAAGGAGGAAGTGTTCAATGTACCAAAAAGGGTGATATTGGGATCATGAATGACAGGGAGAAAAAATAACAGTGGAACACTAGTGGGGCCTCCTTATGGGATGGTGAATGCTGGTAAAATAATGGAAAGTTTGCAGTATGGATGGAGTGGAGGGCTTGTGAACATGCCAATACATAAGGGGTTCAACTTTCTCGGTGGCATGCAAATTGATGGGAGCGACACTGTGACCACATCTGGTGGTGTGTGATGAGGGACCATGCAAGCCACGTATAAGGCAGTCATGTGAGATGATGATCCAAGAGGGAGGTTGTCGAGTAGTTCATTTCTTTACCCGGGATATTTTTGCACAGTGGCGGCAGCTTCCTATCCTCATCTAGGATTATCCATATGCAGGTATGGACTACTGGGGAGATCCTAAGATGCCTCGACCTCCTGGACGAATCTAGGGACCATATGGTATGTATACATGGCTCTTTGTGGTTTCAGTCATATATAATTTATTGGCATATTGGAAGCTAGATCATACATGTGATTGATATTGATGACATATTGTGTGCATGTGCAGATGTGGGACCGCATCCTCCAGTGGAATACCAACGACGTAGGGGAAGAGTGGAGGGGTTAGATCCACCTTCTCATGGGAAGAGGAAGCAACAGAGTGCTATGTTAGAATCACTATGGATGGAAATCGATAGGTTACTAGAGGGGGTCATCGATGATGGGTGGCAATATATAGACAATGATTTGATCATTGCATGCTACAGATCCCCTCCGGAGTGGATCTCTCTGATGAGGAGGATCGTGGTTGTTGCTAAATATGTCAAAGAAGTGGTATGGGGAGATGCACCTATGGAGGAGGAGAGCTCAGATGAGGAGGAGGACACTGAAGATGACACAGAGTTAGAGGAGGATGACTTGGACTAGCAGCTTGTGACTTTTCCCCCAGTGCATTTGAGCATAGGGAGTTTTTTATTATATGTATGATGAGAAATCATGAGAAAAATGCACATGGATGCATATTTTTGTATTTTTATGTGTTTTATGAGTTTCTTGTTATGATGATGACTATGCCTATCTAATGTATATGACATATATATGCATGACTATATGATGATGCATGATGCAGTTTATTTCCCATATGCATTGATTGATGTGCCACTCTAGTATGTCAATAGCCATTTGATTTGCTACACTATTGAAAATTCTGGGAACATGCATGAATGAAATGGATTAGAAATGTCTAACCAAGTTTCTAGTGCATAGGAAATTTCTAAAGAGAGAGGGATCATGTACCCGGTAGCAGTTGTTCAATTGGACGATAAGCAAGTGGGAGTCTAGGAAGACATCAAGAAGACAAATACCCAAGTGAAGAGTGTTGGGGCGCATACTCCATGTTTGGGTAACTCCGCGGTTAATTAGAAAATTTGTAAGCGGAGTTACGGGTCAAAACAGTCTTAGGGGTAGCAGGGGAAGTTAAAACACCTTTTTTCTAATAAAACCCGTGGTTAAAAATCCAGGGTTTAGGGTTTTGGGTGCCCATGGTTTAGGACCATGGTTTTGTAAAAATGCGCAGTATAAATAAGCGCTTATGTAAAGAAGATAGGTTAGGTTTTATGATGAAAGAAAGATTAAGGCGAAGCTAAGATTGGTTTTGTAAGAAAAGGTTAAGTCCCAGCTGTGTGCGTGGATGACCTCTGCAGCTGTGTGCGCAGAGGGTTTTTGTAAGGAATTTTAAGGAACGACCTGCAGCTGTGTGCGCAGGGGCCTGCTGCTATGTGCGCGGCTTTTGAGGACTGAAAGGATCTGCTGCTGAGTGCGCAGATCAAACTGTGGTTTTGTA
Source organism: Pseudotsuga menziesii (assembly GCA_001517045.1). NCBI lineage: Eukaryota > Viridiplantae > Streptophyta > Pinopsida > Pinales > Pinaceae > Pseudotsuga > Pseudotsuga menziesii. The sequence goes on from LPNX010654927.1 coordinate 316,696, forward strand.
GCAAGTTGAATAGAACACAGTTTGTGGACGTAGCCCCTACACTGGGGGTGAACCACGTTATATCCGGTGTCGTGGTTTCTTGTGCTGTTTCTGTTCTGTTATCTTTTATGCATTAATACTGTATACATCTGATAAATTAGATCGCTGTTAATATTTAGCTTCGCTGTGAATTCCCTGTAGTGGGTTGAGCAAGTAACGACTGTTTATTTATCCGCGAGGTTGTTGTGTGAATGAATGGTAAAGCTTTTATAGTATTGATTAATAAGATTATTAAGGCTAAGGTATAGTAATCCCCCTCTCGGCTTGTAGAAACCTGATTCTGCGGCACCCCATAGTTGTTTCGGGTGAGACTGCAACCTGCGCGCAGGTTGTTGCCGAAAGGGCCAACGCTATGGGTCTTTTGTTGGTGCGACACAAAAGGTTTACACCTGGGTCTGCCCTATTGCCCAACAAAGGGTGGCGGCCAGAATACCAACGACACCGTCGTACTCAGCCTGTTTGTTGGTATCGAAACCCACACACATTACGTTGATATGGGTCAATTCCTATGATAGGGAATAAATGAACCACGCAACTGAGGTGATATTAGGAGACCATCTACTTGCACCATCAGCAAAACCAACAAAGGAGGGAAAGGTAGGATCCATCTAGAGAAACCAAGGAAACAAACTGTGAGACTCATGGTAAAAATGATGCAAAACAAGAAAGAAAACTATGATACAAGGTTACTCAAGGTGGTCAACTTAGGCATGGAATCTCTTTAGGTAGAGCCCATTGCGAAGATTCTTCAAGAGGTGACCGTCAAAATCAGCAAGGAGATATGTCCCCTTACTGAGACATTGATGGATGACATAAGGGCCATATCACATGGATTTGATCATCCCTTTTCCAGTCTTATCATTGGCTTAATCATAGACGAGGATGAGGCCCCCCTTGTTAAAGGTGAGTGGTTGGACGTGGGAGTCATAATGGGAATTCAACCAAGTCTTGGTCGCTTCAATCATTTGGAGAGAAGCATGAAGGTCCTCATCGGTTTTCTCAAGCATAAGTAGGAATTTTTCCAATGATGAAGTATGAGGTAGAAGCTCAACGGCAAGGTGGAGTGACAAAATCTAGCATTCAATGGGAATAACCGACTTCACACTGTGGACTAAATGGAATGGGGTAATAATGGTGGCAGTTTTAAGGATCTCATCGTCATCACGAAAGTGGTGCATGGATAGATCATAGGGATCTTCCACGGTCGAGGAGGGAGAAGGACGAATGGAAGTGGAGATCATATAAATGGTGTTGTTAGTGTCCAAGGAAGAGATCGGAGGGTGTATTTCCTTGAGGGAAATGGTTTTGGACTCACGGGACTGCTTGCGAAGGGTCATGAGGAGAGAACGGTAGTCGTGCAAGCTTGGGAAATGATGGGAATAATGATCATATTGGCCACAAGATGTAAACAAGCGGTTTGTTCACAGAAATTTGTTCTTAATCACAGGGATGGTTGGTACATTGACAATTGGAGTGTCATTGGTCTTGACTAGTGTGTGCATGTGGGTGCGAAGGAATGGAAAATTAGGACAATTTTGCATTGCATGGCTAAGGACATCACATAAATCACAAGTAGGAGGTGGGCATGGTTCTATCGGGGCTTTTGGTTCCTTGCCCCTGGTATTCATGGGAGGAGGCAGTACAGAAGTAGATGTAGAAGTAGTCATTTGTGTACCAAGAGGTGGGTGTGACACTGTCTCAATAGGTTGGAATGGTGTCAACACAATTTGTGTTGTCGAGGTAGGGTTGGGTGGATCAAGGTACCACACTAGAATGCCCAAAGTGAATCCTGGAAGGTTGAGAGTAGCCATGACTAGTTTTCTCACAATTCCAAAGGGTGGAAAAAGGAAGGGGATCATGTGTATGGGAAATGAACGCCAATAATTTCCTAGGATATGCGGTTGGGGATGTGGCTAAGGTGGTGATGAGGTCAGAATGTTACCAGATGTGATGGTGCACAAATATGATATGGCAGCCATAGAGGGAGGCAGTGGGAGGGAAAAAAAGGTGTCCGCCAAAGGGGCGTTGGTAAATAGGCCTGGACCAATGGCAGATAGGGAGAGGATGAATATGTTGTCGATGGTGGTGTCAAAGGTAGGGAGGACATGTTCGGGAGTGGTCGATCCTTTAGGATCATAGTACATCAATTGGTCAATATTCACGATCTTCCCATCATGGGGGAACATCAAGAGTTGGGAGACGTTAGAAGCAACGGATCGCATTGCGTAAATGTAACTACATCGAAGGAAGAGGTTGTAATCTAGTTGGGATTTCACAAACTCGATGTCAATCAACACCATTTTACCAGCCAACTCAATGTGGACATTCGTGAGAACGCCTTGTGGTTGGGAAGTGCGGCCATCGTAAGCACGAAGGGTGGTGGTTGAGGGTTGAAGGGTTGAGGATCTGAGTTTCTGTCAAATGAAGTTTGACATAACACAAGTGGATGCAACCTCATCGATGAACGAAAAAATTTCAAACGGTGACTAGAACCTGGAAGGATACGGATGATGGCATCTAAGGTTCTCCTTGATCTAAGTCGAAAGTGATCAACCTGGAATCAGAGGGGTCGATAGAAGATAGAGAAGATACGAAGGCTTTGCGTTGCAAAGAACAATTTCTTAAGACTTCCATAGCAGACATCATAGAAGGAGACTAGTCCAAGTCATCAATGATATTGTAATTGGCAGGGGCTCTACATTGGGGTTGTTCATGACGCAACGTAAAGGGAATTCAGGGTATTTTCTAGTATTGTCCATGAGGTGTCTCAACAAATTTAAGGATGCATCGAGAGTAGTGGAGGAAGATTCCATGGAAGGATTAATAGTTTCCATGGTGGAGCCAAATTGGTTGAGTTAAGTCTGTAAGTTGACGTCAGACATCAATGTCATAAGATGATGGATGCCAGGATCGATGGGTTGACTCAAAGAAGCGGTTGTGATTTTTTTTCATACCAAGGGTTGGGTTGCAACCATTCCTTGATTCGGTAATGGGTTTTGTAGCACCATAGGTGAAGGAACTTTTGGTGCTGGTTTTGGTTGTGCCAGAGCGGCAGCATTGGGGTCATGTTGATTTTTGGCTTGTAACAAGTGGAGGAATCAATTCATATGGGGGAACCTATGTGTATAATGGTCATAAACATAAAAAAAGGTGCACTGATGGTTAGTCTGCAACTAAGGGTTCTTCCTAGGTCTGGGTAAACTTTGGAGGTTCTATCCAGGGGAATTGGCTCCATTGTTATTCGGAGGGTTTGGTTGTTGGATGCCTCCTTGAGTTTGGTTGTTTCCCTAGTTCCTACCTCTTTGTCTTCGACCCTACCCTTGTTGGTTATTGGGGGCAGGTTAATCGGGGAGGTTCTACTAAGCGTAGACATGTCCTTGAGGAACAAGGGGAGTTGGGGTCGGAACAAGTGTAGGTGGCATAGGTGGTGGGTAGCAAGAGGGAGCAGCTAAAGGATATGCAAAGCCTACCATCTGTCCATTATAGGCAAGTGCCAGGAAATTTGGTCCATGAACGTGAGGAACAAGTGTGGGAGACGCATATGAAAGTGTGGCTCTGGAATGAGCTATTGTGTGGATAATTCAAGGGCATAGCCAAGTTGGGAGACAATAGGGGCATTATCGGAGTGAGGTGACATCAAAGGATAGGTCATGTATAGGTGGGGGTGTTGGGTGATGGAGACGATAACTCCATCAGCAACATGGGATGCCCCCGGTGGATTGCGTTGTGAGGAGACATCTTGAGGAGCATCAGGTATGGTGGTGTAAAGGTAACCTGATTGGGAATATATAAGGTCGAAATGTTGTGCTTTGAGGATTGCTTCTTCCTCAGTTTGTGGGTGCTCATATGCAACATCCTTGGAAATAGGGGGAGTAAGGTTTTAAGAAAGCAATCAAGGAATATATTTTCATCTAACTGGGTTTCTCACAAACTACGATGATGACGCTACTCATGGATGTAATCCATGATGTGGGTAGCGGTTTTCTATCTACAAGATAACAAGATTTCCATTCCCTCATCATAGCAGACAGGTAGCTAGAACTACTCGAGGAACATCAAGGCTAACAAGGAAAAATAAGGATAAGTGGCATAGGGCAGCTCAATGTACCATTTGGTTGCATCACTAGTAAGTGTGCGCTGGAATAGCCAAAATCAGATAGAGTCATCCACTATGTTGTTGGAGGAACACCATAAGTGGAAGGACATAATATGGTTCTGAAGGTCTTCCCCTGCCTTTCCCTAAGACTTAGGGATGTCCAAAGGGATTTTGGTAAGCATCGGAGACCACAACGGGTCATGACGGATTGGTTCATTTGTCAACCACACCAAATCGGGTTGGTTGAGACTAGCCATGAATGGTAGACTAGGACCTAGATTAGATCCGAGAGGGCCATCAATGGTGTTGGGTCCGGAGGGAATGTAGTTTCCACGTGCAAATGGGGGTTGGTAGGGATGACTTTCAACCGTAGAAGTATTCATCGGAATGGTGTGAATAGTCAGAATGGTGGTATAAGAGATAATTCCCCCATGCATAAATGTAGGTATGGTGTGAACCATGGTAACTAGAGTGGGGCCACAACTAGTGGGTAGCGAACCAGCAGTACTTTGTTTAGTGGCGAGTGGCACACTAGGACCAGGACCTGCGGATCCAGCAGAAGCAATACCCAGTATGAAAGGTGAAGAAGCAGTCACAAATCCACTATCAACGATCCCCCCTAGAAGGGGTTGGAAGGTGCACCATCCATGGGGCTAGATGGGGCAGTGAACAAGGTAGGTTCATATTGATAGGAATCTGAATCTGACTCGGATGCAGTGTATGGCTCTAAAGGTTGTGGACAATGTCAAATATGGATCCAACGGTGATGGTTCAAGGAACCAAACTAAGGGGTATGCCCCCTAAGTCTCTCAAAGTAGCATGGTTGATAAATGGTGGTGTGATGGTCTATTAGATGATGACTTAAGGCTCAAGGGTGTCAAACGCAAGCTAAAAATTCCAACTATAGCCAACTGTGCACAAGGAGAGCTGATAAATGGTGGCACACATGCCAAAAACTAAGCTCTAAAACTAAACTGCAACAACATGTCACGGTAGGTGAGTCTACAACAAAAAGGTCAGAAATCCAACAAGTACCACTACCTATGAATAAAATGACACACTAACCTATGGGTTATAAGTTCAAGCAAGATCCTAACTACAATATGGAATCCCCTCACAAATCGTATCCTCTCCTGGGTGGTGAAATCCATAGTCAAAAAATACGAAATAGACGAACCAAAGCCTAAGAGAATGACATTATCGAGAGGAACCTCGGGTAAAAGAACCCTAAAATACTAGCAACCAGGCTATCTCATTGATGACACGTTTGGGGTGGTTTCCTGTCACTTCAGACCTTTGTTCCTCGACGCCTGATATGGTCCTCAACACCCAATATGGTCCTTGGCATGCACGAAAAGGACTATGAAGGGTTATCCTTCAATACTGAATGGAGTGCAGTATTCCACCCTGGCTTCTAGAACCCCTTCATTGTGGCTTACCCTCACAGAGCGAGAGGCCCCCATAAATTGCTTGTGACTGTGTCAACAAATAGTAGAGGATTTCGGTTCCCTGAAATACAACAACTATGTCTCAAATGTAAGTGACAAAGGAGTGTTATTTGGATGCTCATCCATAGTGTTCTAACTTAACTACAATATTGTTTTGGTCCTCAAATGAGGTTACAATGTTCGTTGAGTTAAGATGAATTTTAGGCTCACCTTGGGGTCATGAACCAAGCGTTTATTTTAAGGTGTGACATGTGTGCACAAGTGAAGTGTAATTTCTAAACCCCAGTGCTCTCATGCCAGAGACGCATATGTTGAAAAATTAAGAACGGTAATGAAAGTAAATATTTTTCAACACCTAACAACAAATTCTTCCAGATAACAAATCATATACATGTAAATAAGCACATAAGGAAATTCATGGGGTGTAGGAAACACATGAGGGGTCTCAACTACCAAGCTCAACTAATATGGGATCACATACAAGCAAAATAGTACAGCAAAACAAACCAAGGGGATGTAGGCAATTAGATATGGAAGGAAACATTCAAGGAAGGGGTAGAAAACAGACAGGGGGTCTGGAAAAGATCTCAAACACCTCAAACAACTGAAAAAACTAAAGGTCACACCTATCGACGGAATAGGTGCAGTCGAGGTCACATAGAACTGTAAAAAAACAGTGACCGAGATAGAAAATTATCATAAAAATATAATTCACACTTAACAAGGGTTTATGCATGACAAATCACACTAAAATGGGTCACAAAAACGACTTGGGTCACTCTGGAATCCTGGACAAGCACGATCTAGACTTTAGGTCAAGGTCACACTTATCGAGGAAAAAGGCACAGCCTAGGTTGTGCTTATCGAGTAGAAAGGTGTGACCTAGGTCATAGATTTCTGTCGAATACGTGTGATTCAGTCGTAACCGAAAGTTTTTAATCGAAAAATTGTCAGCTATGGTCGGGGGAGCAAGAATTGGGAATAGAATGGTTCAAATCGGTCGGAAGGGGATCCAATCTGTGACGGCTGAGGGTACCCAAGTAGAAAAAACCAGGAAAAACATCTTTAGAAATATATATCCAGGGGGATCGACCCAGTGGAGTCACCAAAACTGTAGTGGAGATTTCTCTCCAACTACGTGCAAAACCACCTACATTAGATCAGTCAAATCTAAGGATAGAGTTCATGGTGCAAGGGAAAATATCAACCTTGACTACTAAAAAAAATAATGAATATTTATTTTTTATTTTTTTATGATCTAACTAGTAAAATAAAAATGCAACATATATTTCAATCAGTTGGGCCACTGCAGTCGTTTGAGGATGTGGCCCGTCAGCTCTCACGATCTGGTTCTCTGATATTATCTACCAATGGTTGTCAAAGGGAAATGGATCAAGGAGTGTACAGGGTAAACTCAACATACAATGTGGAATGGTGTGGCAAAAGTATTCGAGTAGTGAAAAAATGGTTCCAAAAAAGTTGTTGTAGGGAGACCTTCATAATGTATTTATAGGATGATCCAAGATTTTCTTGCTCGTTGTATTGACCCATGGTTTTTGATAGTGTATGGTATTTATCCATGGTTTTTAACCCATTCTCATTTTATGGTTTTTTTTTCCTTTTTGGGAGAATGGGGGTTATGTTTCAACAATTTCCCAACTTCCCTATATATATGGGGGAAGGAATAATTATGTCTTGGGCCAATTTTGGTGGAATTTAATTGTGAAGGTCAAAATGGAGGGAATAATGGTGGGATTGTGATGTATAATTATGGTTTGGACTATAAAGAGCTATGTGGACAATTTTTGGTGTTAACATTAGGCACTTGTATGACTGACGAGTCTTTTTTACAATGTGTTATGTTTTTATTAATAGAATGTGATTTTTCTGTCGTGGAAAAAAAGACATAGTATAACCACAACAATTTCTTGTTAAAGATCGATTCACAAATAAACATATGTCATAAAAGAAAAATGCAAATTTTTAAAAACCAATCACAAATTAGAGTGAAAGTATGAAAGTTCAGTGTGACTTAGTCCAATCAATTTAAATACATTATTTCAAGGTAGAGTTTGTTGGGAATTTTTTTATTCTAATTCGATTAAGTCTTACTAGATTACTAGTTAGTATTTCATAAGTTTTTTGGGAGGGGGAATAAAATGGTGATATCATGTCCACTCTGCTTAATCTTTGTTATAGTATGTAGGATGTTCTCTCTTATTTGTGAATGCTTTTACTTTTGAATATTTTTAATTGGTTGCTTATGGTGCTTGTTTATTGCTACAATATTCTAGATCTTTAACACGGTATCAGGGTCAAATTGTTGCAATTTATTATCATAGTATGTTCCATAGTTTGAGCCAAGATTAATACCACACATGGTGGTAATTTTGTTGGTTTTGACCTAAGTGTATATCAATGTCCACCCACCTATTACAGTAACTTAAATTTAAATGGTTCTATATCTTGGTAGTCTTAGTATAGTTTGCAAGTCTTTAACTTCCAATGCATTTTAGGCATTCTCCATGCATTTTGGTAGTTGACATAGCCTTGTAATCATTGATTACACATAAATGATGGAAAAACCTCTGTAATGGTCCATTAAATACCCAAAAAGGAGTTTGTATATATAAATTTTTGCACCCAAAAGTTGATCTATCAATTAGGTTCCTCGGGGTTGACATTTATTTTGCCACCTTATCTCCTAGAGTTAGGGTTTTTTCCTATTATGGTTTTATACTTTATGTTAAAAGGTAGTTTCAACCTACTGCAATGGTTTTCTTTGAAAGAGCTTACCTCGACACACCTCTCATCAGAGATAAGTTACCGCTTTTCTAGTCAGTTTGCACTACTTTTTCAATTGAATATTTTTCTATTGCAATGTTTGAATTTTGGATTCATTGTATTAAAGTTCTCTTTGCAATAACTCTATGTGATTATGTCTATATTCTATATTCATTTTGGTATCCACATAATATAGATCAGGCTCATATTACAAGAATGGTTTTAAAGTATATCAAATGGACATAACTATGGTTCTAGAAGGCCACTCTTTGATAACAACAACATTGACCATTGCACCATAAGTGATTTTTTCATGTGTTTTCATCTTGTACTTCCATTAGTTTATTATATAATTTGATTATTGGATTGATATATAGTTGTGGGGACCCAACTAATAAGTCAATGAGTAAAATTGGTTGCAAGAAAACAAGTCCCATGTTTTTTATCTGGATGACTAGGCACTCTTAAGAGAGAAACTTGGATCCTAGGATATGGAAAAGACAAATAAGTATCATATGTCTGTGTGGACATTTGGCTTCTTGGATGGTGCATGCACATGGTTAGAGTGAACAAGGAACCCCAAGTGTTATCCCTAAAGTTGAACCTAGACTACGGGATTCAAGCTTAAGGAAATCTTTGTCTCAAAAAATGTATAAATTAAATGAAATCAAACTAAAAACACAAACTAGTATCAAACAAGGCTAATGGAACTTCACAGCACTAGAAGGAACTAGGCTAGTATAACTGTTTGTACAAATTACACAATTCTGGTATGAAATCAAAAGATTTAAAAAACATCACACAATTTACAATAAAGAAAGCTGGTATATGTCATAGATTGGTAAATACAGGTATTTATAAGAAGATCAAAGCATTAAAGAGAAGGCTGGTATGAAATCAGAGCTGCAGGAGAATCAAACAAGTGCTGTATAACATGAATCAATCACAAAGTTCAATATCCAGATTACTATGATCCTGAAATCAGGAAGTGAAACTGCCACTGTCTATAAAATATAAAGATAATTGTCTCTTCAAGATAAGAATTAGTGCAATGGAATATGAATGACCATATACATAACAGAATTACCAGAAAGACAATTTATATAACACAAGGGCAAATCATGATCAAGTTTCATTCATAAACAGAACCTGTCACTGAAGCTGCAAAGTGCTCATGCTACACAGATGTGCTTACAATTGATCATGCATTACTCCAAAAATGCCAACCCGCAGTCCCCTGCTCGAGACCTATGCTTCTTCCTGAAAGGAAGAATCCCTCTCTCTGGCTCAGGCCTCTTCACAATATATATGCCCCATAGACAAACTGAATTCTCAAAACAATTTTTGAGATCCCCAATTTCAGGCTCGAATCTTTCAACAATAGTTACAAATTATATTTACTTTGCATTTACTTTATTCCTTTGATTCATACAAATTGATCCTGAAGATAATCGCCAGCTGCAAATTCTGTAACTGAATCCACGAAGAGGAATCAATATTTATGTATTTGTTTCTTTAATAAATTCCTCCTGCCGCCACATGTTCATTGGATACCCTGTATTCTTGCCAAATTTGACTACTGATCCTGTGTCTTCAGCCTCGATCATGCCCTTGTGGAATCAACTCACTATTTTGGGGAATTTAGTACTTTTCCCACCTCTGTCAACTCGTTAATGCCAAGTAGCAATGGACTGCCACGTTTACATGCAACCGACTCATTACGATAGTGTGGACTTTTGAAGATAAGAGCATAGGCTCCTCAACCAGATCAGAAACATATTGGAAACTCCAAGTTTGTTTCCCATCTCCGTAGACTGTCAAAGGCTCCTTTCGCAAAGCCTGAGCAACAAAATTACTTACAACCCGTCCATCATCAAGACACATTCGCGGACCCTAAATATTGAAGATTCGGGCAATCCAAACCTCAACATTTTCTCCCCTGTGATAGTCAGATTTTCTACTGTTCTCTTACCCTCATCATAGCAACTGCGGACTCCGATAGGATTAACCTTTCCCCAGTATGCCTCAATTTAAGGCTCACCTTCATCTTGTAGACTCAAATATGTAGATTGACCATCTGAAGAATTACAAGCTTTGCCCCTGCTTCCATTGATAGTATTTTATGCGAAGAAATAATAGAAAGTTTACAATTGATGAACTGCGACTGACCACTTAATACAACTTTCCACAGCAATTACTAGCCCCATAATTGCAGGGGCATCCCTTGCCAGGTAGTAGCTTGTAGCGATAATCATAGGCCAGTTCTTCCCCAAACAGCAATATCTCGACTTGCATAAAGGCCAATATGTGCAAGCTGGCAATACATGCTTTCTACTAATACTTGGTAATTTACTAGGTTTGGCAAGCAACTGTGGTTTTATAAAGCGTGCAACATTCCCATACTTGGTAGCATCAATAACATATGGTTGTACCCCATCAATCAGATCAGTTGTATCAATATGGGCGTCAATATCATATAGATAGCTACAGCCTTCATTGTCATACCTCTCGCCTCTTTTATTTGCTTCTTGATCATTTAAGACCTCTCCAAGGTATTCACATATGAATGTCCCATGTGAAATTACTTGTGCAGCTCTAACTGCCCATCCCTTATGCTTTGTTTTATATACTTCAATTTTGACTTGCACTCCCTTCTGCAGCACCCGGTTCAGGCATTCTTTATGACAGCTGCACATAGAGTTGCATTCATATACCAAGAACGCTTCCTCCAAAATTATTCGACCCTTTTCATCATATGGAAATCTACCATGCATGGGTTGTCCATAAATGTCTTCTGCATCATCGTTGTCATTGTCAAAGAGGAAAACATGATCACATGATTCAAGAAAACACTGTGGTTGTGTGCATGTACATCCCAGTTGTGAGCTCTTTGTGTCAAGATCGAGTGAAGGGTCCAGCAGCCTCTTAGTGATGTAGGTGAAATTCTGCATGTGTGTATCAAAGTTACGATCTTGACCCTCTTTATAGAGAGCAGAAATAGATGGATCCATTAAGTCTTCATCAATCACACAAGGAACTGGCATTGCTTCTTTCCCAAAGCTCAAATCCTCACAGATAACAAAAGATTTGATATACCATGATATTAATAAATATTAAACTTTTCATTAGAGAGAATTTGAGGTCAAAAATGGGCCTCCTAAGAGATGTACTACAAAAATATAAGATATATTAAAATATTATGAGTTAGGGGTTTTATGGGGTAGGTATATATGACAACTCACCTCCTACACTACTTTTTATACACAATATAAATAACCATGGTTGAGTTACTTTTCTAAATTGACTATAATAAATAAAATAACTCTACAATGATGTGACTAAGATTCATTATAAATTCCCAAAAATTTATTGTCCTTTAGCATTTATATGTCTTGAACTTGTAAATAAAATTAAACAAAAATTAATTTAATTTATATGCATAAACTTATTGTTTTCATATAAATATCATTAATTTATTTAATTTATTTTAAAAGTACAAGATATATATATATATATATATATTAATTTGACATTATGATATTAAATACAATTGAGGGAATATATAATTTAAAATTAAAAAATATGAAAATGACAATGTATTATTTTATAAAAAATGTGAAAAGACATTTTTATGAATTATGAGTACTTTACTTGAAAATGACAATAATATTATTTTATGAGAAAGTGAATTGTGAGTACTTTATTTGAAAATAACAATAATATTATTTTATGAGAAAGTGTGAAATGAATTTTATTGTGAGTACTTCACTTTATGACTTAAAAGTACTTGTACCACTACCTTGGTTAACTATGGGTTTTCATCCACCATAGAAAATGTGACAAATAAGCATTCTTAACTCATGCAATGCCACCTCAACCATGGGGGATGATGTCATCTACTAGAATGTAATTGGTTGATTTTTATAGTACATTTTGGTCCTTTTGAGGCCCATTTTTGACCTCAAATTCTCTCTAATGCAATGAAATGCCATTTGGACATTCTGTCATCAGAAATTAAAATGCTGCCAGTTGTAAAAATTCACCATATAACATATACTTTCTTGCACATACATGGGCTCATGGCTTATGAATGAATATTTTGATGATTTTAGGTAATGAACGAAACCCTAATGAAGATCAATCAAACATAAAATATAAAACAAAGCAAAATTAAAACAATAAAAACCAACGATAATCAAAAATTTAAAAATAAACAGGTGAAAACAACCCTAGAGATAACATCTGGCTCTGTCTGGGGATGGCATGCTCCCTATGAGTTGCCAAGAACAAGTAGACCAAGTGCCCTCAAAAGTGTGCTAAGGTCACTTCTGTCCTACCATTCACTGCTTTTAAAAATAAGAAATACCAGTACCTTGTTTCCATTGGGCTGGAGTCTCCATCACAAATTTCTGCTACTTAACAAACCACTGACTAAATCTTTAAACTCCTCTGCCAACTGAAATAATCTTCTCACAATCTGATCACACTGTACAAACTTAAGGAGATGCTTGAAAAATCAAACTTATTTATTCACAGCTCCTACACTAATCAAAACTACTTTCTTTTGATCAGGTAAAATCATGCTTCCAGTGAAGCCACACAAGTATTTGAATACTTAATGAAAATATTGATCCGTGTATTAGCAAAAAGAAAACAGGTACAACCATCATCATCTATCTGTAATTTTGATTCTCAGATTTATCATAAAATGTATACTGAAACCTTGACTCGATAAATTCCTTGATGTAGTCAGCTACCGGGTCATACCATTTTCTCAGTTTTGGATTATCAAACTCGTCCTTATTCTCAATCCTAATATTGAAAGACAGCTGAAAAGGGCTTTGAAATGACAAATCTTGTATTTTGACCTCTAAAGCTTCAATCTCTTTCTCAATATGTGCAGCAAATTCTTTTAAAAAGATGACTTTAGATTCTGAGTTACATGAGCTTGACTTTAGATAAGAAGACAAAATGGAAGAAAAATTTTCATATTTTTCCTCATCAATGTACATATCACTCCATTCCTTAAAATCTTTAATGGAAAGAGAATCTGCCCTAAACTTTGTCTTTTTCATCCATGTCTTTAGAAATATAAGCCAAAAACCCGGTAATGATCTAATTGACCCAACAGCCAAATTTTCAACCCAACTTTTACACTTCCCCTGTAATGAATCATAGAATAATCTAATGAAGACATCTTCATGTTTAACTCTGAGTAACTCTGTAAAATCACAGAAATTAGATATGTGTTTCACAGTTAGAATCAAATCTTCTCCATTGAATTTAGGACCATTTCTCAACAAATATTCATCCGAAGGAAGACGATTCGGAAAACCGGGAAGTTCTGCAAAATCTAGACATCCATACCTTGAAACAATAGCAGCCGGATCAGAAGTCCTCATTAGTCAAATGAAATCATCATCTAAGCTTTGAACTCTTGTAAAATTGCCTCTGGATTCTTCAAATATGGAGTCGCCCGGTGAATAAATCTGTAGTCTAACTAATGCCCTGCTCTTGTCCACCGTCAAGAGCTGATTCTGATCGTTGTCATTCTTTCCCGGGGAAGATATCCTTTCCTTTTTCCGTTCCCCGGCAACGGCGCCAGAAGATGTTATCCCTAAAGTTGAACCTAGACTACGGGATTCAAGCTTAAGGAAATCTTTGTCTCAAAAAATGTATAAATTAAATGAAATCAAACTAAAAACACAAACTGGTATCAAACAAGGCTAATGGAACTTCACAGCACTAGAAGGAACTAGGCTAGTATAACTGTTTGTACAGATTACACAATTCTGGTATGAAATCAAAAGCTTTAAAAAACATCACACAATTTACAATAAAGAAAGCTGGTATATGTCACAGATTGGTAAATACAGGTATTTATAAGAAGATCAAAGCATTAAAGAGAAGGCTGGTATGAAATCAGAGCTGCAGGAGAATCAAACAAGTGTTGTATAACATGAATCAATCACAAAGTTCAATATCAAGATTACTATGATCCTGAAATCAGGAAGTGAAACTGCCACTGTCTATAAAATATAAAGATAATTGTCTCTTCAAGATAAGAATTAGTGCAATGGAATATGAATGACCATATACATAACAGAATTATCAGAAAGACAATTTATATAACACAAGGGCAAATCATCATCAAGTTTCATTCATAAACAGAACCTGTCACTGAAGCTGTAAAGTGCTCATGCTACACAGATGTGCTTACAATTGATCATGCATTACTCCAAAAATGCCAACCCGCAGTCCCCTGCTCGAGACCTCTGCTTCTTCCTAAAAGGAAGAATCCCTCTCTCTGGCTCGGGCCTCTTCACAATATATATGCCCCATAGATAAACTGAATTCTCAAAACAATTTTTGAGATCCCCAATTTCAGGCTCGAATCTTTCAACAATAGTTACAAATTATATTTACTTTGCATTTACTTTATTCCTTTGATTCATACAAATTGATCCTGAAGATAATCGCCAGCTGCAAATTCTGTAACTGAATCCATGAAGAGGAATCAATATTTATGTATTTGTTTCTTTAATAAATTCCTCCTGCTGCCACATGTTCATTGGATACCCTGTATTCTTGCCAAATTTGACTATTGATCCTGTGTCTTCAGCCTCGATCATGCCCTTGTGGAATCAACTCACTATTTTGGGGAATTTAGTACTTTTCCCACCTCTGTCAACTCCTTAATTCCAAGTAGCAATGGACTGCCACGTTTACATGCAACCGACTCATTACAATAGTGTGGACTTTTGAAGATAAGAGCATAGGCTCCTCAACCAGATCAGAAACATATTGGAAACTCCGAGTTTGTTTCCCATCTCCGTAGACTGTCAAAGGCTCCTTTCGCAAAGCCTGAGCAACAAAATTACTTACAACCTGTCCATCATCAAGACACATTCGTGGACCCTACATATTGAAGATTCGGGCAATCCGAACCTCAACATTTTCTCCGCTGTGATAGTCAGATTTTCTGCTGTTCTCTTACCCTCATCATAGCAACTACGGACTCCGATAGGATTAACCTTTCCCAGTATGCCTCAATTTAAGGCTCACCTTCATCTTGTAGACTCAAATATGTAGATTGACCATCTGAAGAATTACAAGCTTTGCCCCTGCTTCCATTGATAGTATTTTATGCGAAGAAATAATAGAAAGTTTACAATTGATGAACCGCGACTGACCACTTAATACAACTTTCCACGGCAATTACTAGCCCCATAATTGCAGGGGCATCCCTTTCCAGGTAGTAGCTTGTAGCGATAATCATAGGCCAGTTCTTCCCCAAACAGCAATATCTCGACTTGCATAAAGGCCAATATGTGCAAGCTGGCAATCCATGCTTTCTACTAATACTTGGTAATTTACTAGGTTTGGCAAGCAACTGTGGTTTTATAAAGCGTGCAACATTCCCATACTTGGTAGCATCAATAACATATGGTTGTACCCCATCAATCAGATCAGTTGTATCAATATGGGCATCAATATCATATAGATAGCTACAGCCTTCATTGTCATACCTCTCGCCTCTTTTATTTGCTTCTTGATCATTTAAGACCTCTCCAAGGTATTCACATATGAATGTCCCATGTGAAATTACTTGTGCAGCTCTAACTGCCCAGCCCTTATGCTTTGTTTTATATACTTCAATTTTGACTTGCACTCCCTTCTGCAGCACCCGGTTTGGGCATTCTTTATGACAGCTGCACATAGAGTTGCATTCATATACCAAGAACGCTTCCTCCAAAATTATTCAACCCTTTTCATCATATGGAAATCTACCATGCATGGGTTGTCCATAAATGTCTTCTGCATCATCGTTGTCATTGTCAAAGAGGAAAACATGATCACATGATTCAGGAAAACACTGTGGTTGTGTGCATGTAAATCCCAGTTGTGAGCTCTTTGTGTCAAGACCGAGTGAAGGGTCCAACAGCCTCTTAGTGATGTAGGTGAAATTCTGCATGTATGTATCAAAGTTACGATCTTGACCCTCTTTATAGAGAGCAGAAATAGATGGATCCATTAAGTCTTCATCAATCACATAAGGAACTGGCATTGCTTCTTTCCCAAAGCTCAAATCCTCACAGATAACAAAAGCTTTTATATACCATGATATTAATAAATATTAAACTTTTCAATGAAATGCCATTTGGACATTCTGTCATCAGAAATTAAAATGCTGCCAGTTGTAAAAATTCACCATATAACATATACTTTCTTGCACATACATGGGCTCATGGCTTATGAATGAAGCTTTTGATGATTTTAGGTAATGAACGAAACCCTAATGAAGCTCAATCAAACATAAAATATAAAACAAAGCAAAATTAAAACAATAAAAACCAACGATAATCAAAAATTTAAAAATAAACAGGTGAAAACAACCCTAGAGATAACACCGAGTTTAATTCCCAAGTCAATGGAGATAAATAAATTAGTTTCCATTATTATTAGGAAGCTCACCCATGTGAAAGCTAAGAATTAATTACATGTGTGGGAAAATGAGGTGTGAGAGAGGTAGATCAACAATATTGAAAGAATTTATTAAGACACGTACATAAAATAAAAGAACAGTGTTGTTCTAAGAAGAGTAACTTAATAAGTGTATAAACCCGTCCTTTTTCCAATGGATATTCTCTTCCAAATCCCACATGATTTTTGTCAAAATTCATAGTTTTACCTATTAATGGAAACTTTCAGTATGGAGATTTATCCCTAGTATTTTTGGCCCATTCTAACACAACCTAGACCACTGAATTTTCAAAAAACAATGAATGGATTAGACATAACTTTGCTTCATCGAAAAAAAATAGACTCGATGAAAAGATTAAATTTCTGGCATTCATATTTTTAGAGTAATTCCAGTGGTGGACATGATTGTTGTCAATGTTTTAACTCACTCCTAGCCATAGGGTACATGGATGCAAAGGAGAGTGGAATTTGGAGAGTTGGAAGGTGCCACTATAGATATCTACATGTGAAGATAACTTCAATTTTTTTGCTAGAGACATCAACATTTTGTTGCTAAAGGAGTTAGAACTTCAACAACTCCCCAACCTATATGTTATGGTGTAGCGTACATTATAGTTTCACCCCTTAAATCCACTCATGTTACCTTGGATTATAACAAATATGTGCAAATTTATGGTATAATACATACTTATGAACTCTCTTCTCTTAGTGAACATGTGGGAACACAACACAAATAGATCTACCTCATCATTTAATAAGTATTCATCTAGTTGTGGGTATCCTAGGACACGAGAAGTTAGATTTTAGATAAAAATAAAACTCTCATTGATTTTTTTAGGAATCGGGTCAATTTATAATTATGAAGAACTCCTAGGGGCATAGTTCCCCCATGCATAGAACTTGAGTCATAACCAAATTCTACTCATCCAAAAAAATTCCATTGGATTTTGGTCATATGTGTGGCTATGAAGGGGGCCCATTTGCTACAATATTAGCTTACTCCTAATGAAAAATCAATATGTATTCAACCCTTACATTTTTGTGCATAAAAATATCAAAGTAGTGACATCCAACTAATCTCATCCCTTTTTCACAAGTGGATTTATCTATGTTGGTGGTGTTTATTTATTAGGCTTGAAAGTTAAGACTAAGACTGAGTTTAAATTTATAGGATTGAACGGTTGGACCCACTAGATTTGAGGTCATGACCCTCTTTCAATGGCCAAGATACTAAGATTACATATGCATGATAGCATCTTATTATAGAGTGCACTAAACATAGTCTCAGTGTGCTTAAAGGATTTCTCTAATTTTGGCATTCTTAGGTTTTGTTTTTACCATGAATGATAAGGAAATGGATGGATTCATAGGTATAGATAAGTCCAATGTGGTTACCTTGATTTATTAGTATGTTGTATACCATATTGGTGGATTGGTATTGGATCAAGTGAAGTCTAATAAAAATTCCCTCGTTTAATAAAGGCTATTATTGTTGGGAGTTCACAAAAAATAAAAAAATTGTTGTGTTAATTAGATTGTTTTCAATTTTGTCTATTGTATGCGGGTGAGAAACCTACATCCATAGTTTATAGGGAACAATATGCTTATCCATGGGAATGTACATTTGAAGTGACACATTCACACTAATTCACAATAGGCAAGCGTTATGCAACAAGTAGTGCATTATTAAATGCAATTTATGTTGGGATAAAACATAGTCATTTTTTAAATGATTAATGGTGGACCATGTATAACCCAACATGTATTGTACTTTGCATTGCATTGCTAAATACTTATTGATCATCATGTACACTAAGGCTTGTGCATAGTGATTTACATGTAAAGCGACACACTAAAGTAGGTGTATTATGGTAAAAAGGTTGTTCAATTTGTATTATTGTTAGTCACTTTTTCTTAGTTCATATAATTGCAATATTCTACTAGACGTATATACCATTATAAGAACCAAAGTGTCATGTGAGCCCTTAGTTTAGTCATGTTTCAGTAGAAATTAGGGGTGTTTTTTACACTAGGGTTACCACTATAACTATTAATAAATGTATAGACTTTATAAGGATTTTGTTTACCTATGATAGAGTTTTCAACTATATAGTTGATATGGACTCCTAGTGGCATTGTAAACCTTAAGCTTGGGTCAATATTGGAAATGTAATTTATACCTCATGATAGCAAGTAGTATTGAACTTATAAGGGAGAATGTGTTGTTGTTGTGGCCATGAGAAGAATTTAGTGAGGGACAATGCAAAATTCACAACAAGCACTCATTATGTGAGAGTGTTAAAGTTCACGCCTCCTAATTATGCAACATGTGTTGATATTGAGGGTGTTACATGGGTGGTAGTGTTTCTCATACTCTCTGTATGAGAACTAAAATGATTAGTGTTTTTATTACATGTTATCCTCTAGAGTATTTTTGACAAGTTGTGATATAGCATAAGCTTGACGATGGAGATTTCACTCTAGTGATTGTTATATGAGTATCCTTTCACTTTTGTTTGTGAATTATTTTAATTATGTGAATTTTTCATTTGTTGTTTGTGGAATATGTTTATAGTCACAATGTTATAGATTTTTTTTTCAAAATATATCTTATATTTACAAAATAAAATTTGAAAACTAGTCGAGCAAAAAGTGGAAGGGTATATACATTTTAACTCATAACCTCTTCCATTAGGCAACTAAAGTGGAAACAAAATTAGAATATGATGGGGTATCAATATATTGGGAATCTTTGATCAACGAAGCACCCTTATATAGAACCCAGTGGAAAACCTCAACTTACGACAAATAGGAGAAATCATATAAAGAACTATGATCATTGTAAAAAAAGGAGGTACAGTTAACATTCTAGAGCCTAATACAGTTGAAATTAACAAATAATGCCAAATATTAGTGAAAGAAATGAAAACAAGATAATGACCATATCCTAACACTAAAGCATGGAAATGTAATTTGTCATAGAAAAACAATGAGTATTGATCATCCACATAACTCCAATAAAGTTTAGCAAATGGACACTCCTAGAGAATATGCTTCATAGTCTCCAATCGACAAAAAATTGGGCTTAACCCATTGGAAATCCCTCTCTAATCCAATAGGAATTTGGATGGAATTTCCCAATAGATCACTAACCAAAAAAAGACTCACAAATTATAAGAGAGCCTTTGAACTCAAATTAACACCTCTACAATTAACACAACTTACATACACAATTACTATATTATTCTGCAACATATATTTAAGAAAATGAGAGACAAATAGAAATGAAATGATAATCAAAAACCAAATTGGCATTGTCAAAATGAGCAATACTTAACTTTGATTTCTCATTAATAAGATGTAATTATACAAAAATATGTGAATATTATGAAACTTACAACAACATAAACAAGTCTTTTAACTAGAAGTAACACCAATATATTTACAATATAAGGGAGATGTATAAATAACTAATTAAAGGAGAATGAAAAGGCCTATTTCTTGTCACTTCATATTGTAATTTATATTCATGTATAAAATTCAAGAAGAAGAAGAAGTGATAAATATGAAGAAGATGGTTTGTTGTGAATAGTGGTATTATGCACATAATTTAATTTTGAGTTGTCCTTCTACATCAGCACACCCAAGTTGAATTTGTTTGTGTGGGTATATGACCAAGATCACACACCAATGTAGTGTGTCAAATCTTGAATATGAACAAAATATGGAGTAGTGATATCAAGTTGAAGGGATAGAACTTCATGACTAGGCTATAAGTGCGTTTGCAACACAATGTTCAATTATCACTTTGATGCACACCAATATTGGGAGTTTATGAAGACCAACCTGCTCTAAAGAATTATATTCACATGTGCTTTTAGTGTGATTCTTTAGTTCTCTTTTGTTCTCAAGTGATCCAATGGTAAACATTATATATTGTGCATAAGTGATCCAACGATCCCCATATTATAACTATTCACAATATTTGATATAGGTCTTATCACCTAATTTCTCCATGATCTCTATTCAAAGATATTGCAAGGTATTCATCTATTCGACGTGGTGGAGGGTAAATTATTGTTTTGGTTATATCATTTATTTTCTTGATCAATGTTCCTGTGGCTATGACAAAGCAACTGGAGGAGGATGAAGAGATTTTTAAGAAATTGAAAATCCCTTGGATGCCAGAAGAAATGCATCCAGTATCAGAAGGGAAGTGCATTGATTCAGAGAATGAGAATTTGCAGAGGAGTATTAAACAGTACAAATATCATATAGAATACTTGCATGAAACAAATGAGGGGTTGGTGACTGCTAACAAAAGATTGAGAGAAGATTTAGAAGAGGTAAATAGCCACTATCAAGAATTTATTGCAGTTTCTAAGGAGGCTTTGAAAAGGAAAAGATAGACACAAAGTCTGTATGCAGAGTTGAAGCAAACCATACAAGACCTAACACAGCAAAATCAGGAGCTTTCAAAAAGAGTTGAAGACCTGGAAGCTGATCATCAGAAAGCAAGAAAGAAGACTCAATCTTTAGAAGGGATAGCTCTATTGGCAGAGGCTGCTAAGGACTTGTAAAGTGCTTTAATAATAGTGGTTATTAGTTAGTCTTTGAAAAAGTTAGCTTAATTTGTATGACTATATTTGTATTAAATAATTTGGTAGTATGACCTAAAAAGTAGTTTTTTCAGTTATGTAACTGTCTTTGGGAAACCAAGATAAAATTAAGGTTGGAAAAGGACTGGGGGTTCGAATTTTTGTACAAGGGGAGGCTATCAAGCTACTGTTTTATGAATCTAAGTGTCAAAAACTCTTATGTATTTTGAATGATTGATTATGGAATATATGCAAACTATAAGCCCTGCTTATCCTATCTAATGGTTTCATTTCTTATTGGTTTAATCACTCAGTTGATATATTCATTTCTTGTTTGAGGTTATTATTCATGAAATGCTTGTTAACTGTGGATGAAATTCAGTGCTATGATTATTGTTTCTGGTTTATGTTTTATATATTATGCGTCTCAGTCTTTCATTGTTACATGATTTAGTATTTTCCTTAGCCTTGTGAATTTTTTACCCTCTTGTTTACAAACTGCACAACCAAAACCCTAAAAAACCTATTTTACTTAATTTTGTTTTATGAGATTGTGTTGGCTGGTTCTTTTGTAGTCTTAGAACAATTTTTGGCACTAACATCTTTGGCATCGTTGCCAGGGATGAAGCTGAAACCCTACTTTCCTTGGGTTACTCATCATTTAACTGGTTTTGAGAGGTGGACTTAAATCAAAAAAATTTAAAAGACTACATTTCACCAAATATTTCACAATGGCTACTAAAGGAGTTGGAACAAGAAGTAGACCTAGCTCACCTTTACAACTGGGTGTCTCAGACCCAGAGCAGATTATAAAAACAGCTAGGAAAATCAAAAGGTCTCAGTCATCTCCAGCCTTATGTAACCCTAATCAAATAGACTTATTATCACCTTTTTTTGTTTTAAAGGAAGAGGAGCAAGATTCATCCTGGTTGAAACCTACAATCCCTATTGGTAACTTTCAGATTTTTACTGATCCTCAATCTTTCAAGAAAGAAAAGACCTTATCTCCTGGAAAAATCCCTTTATTTCACCTCAAAGTTGGTAAGACTCCTTTTCATCCAAGTCCTAGTCAAGTTTTTCCTTCATCTAAACCAGTCAACTTAAATATTGTAGCCCAAAATCAACCATTAGACATGATGGATCGAATGGTGGAAGCTAGGTATGAACCTCTAGTTTTACCTCAACCCTTAAATGCTCTCCCTGGTGGAGATTACCAAAAGTACTTACCTAGGTTTAATGGACAAGGTGAGACCACAACTAAGGAGCATTGGGATGCTTTCCTCAATTATGCAGATAATCAGAATATCGAGGCAAAAGATGCGTGGATGAGGATGTTTGCACAGAGTCTAGATAGAGAGGTCAGAATATGGTTCAGAGAGTTACCAGCAAATTCTATTACTATAATAGAAGAGCTTCGGGATCTTTTCATGAGACAATGGGGTGATACTAAGGATCACACATTACATTACAGAGTTTGGAGCTCTAAGAAGGAAGAAAGATGAAACTATAGCCGATTTCTCTAAGAGGTTCAATAAAATGTATGGTAGAATCCTGACAGAGATTAAACCTTCTGAAACTTCTGCAAAACTCACTTATGCTAATGCTTTTGATCATGATTTTTCCCTACTTTTGAGAGAAAGAAGACCTGTTACTTTACTTAACATGCAAGAGTCATCATTAGAAGTGGAATCTAATATTCTTGCTTCTAATAGACTGAAGGGAAACTCAGCTCAACAAGTTTATGACAGAAAGGGTAAGAAAGAGGCAGCTCCAGTGGTTTCAACATCCCACTCTACAGAAGGTAAGATTGATGTGATGGAAAAACTAGTGAAAATCCTTATAGTAAAACTAAACAAATTGGAATTAGAGAAAAATTCAAATAAGACTGTTCAAGAGGGAGACAAAAACCCTAATAATCCAAATCAATTCAGAAGACAGTTTGCACCTCGTTTCATTCCCAGAGAGAAGAGAAATAATGATATACAACAAGAAAGGAGAGAAGCTGAGGATCAAAAGGTGCCACCCCCACTTCAGAATAATGTTATTGATGAAGGAGAGATAGAAGAAGAAGAAGATTTTTTTGAGGATCCAGATCAAGACATGAATTATTTTGGAGAATAGTTGACTGAAGGTTTTATGACTGAGGAGGATTTTTTTAACTCAGAATATTAAGATGTAGAGGTTTTTGAAATAGAAAATGATTTAAATCTTGAAGTAACTGCTGATATATATCAGACTGATCCAAGGAAAACCCTAAATTTAAGATCAAGGCCAAAACAGGTGGTTCAAAATCCTAAAAAGAAGGTAATTTTACCTCCTAAATAGCAGTATGATCTAGTATTAGAAAAGAAACAGAGTCAGGATAAACAAAAGAAGGTTATTGAAGTTGAAGAAGTGAATAAAAGTATGCAGAATTTTAATCTTGAAAATGAATTGTGCAAAATTAAAATCCCCATTTCTTTCACTGAGTTGATAAATAATCCTTCTTATAAAAATTAAGCTTTGAAAATGATTGGTTCAGAAAACAGTCAAGTAAACTCTGACACAGTAAATTTACAGGAGGAAAATCCTTAAATTTTTATTGGATCAGCTTTAGGAGAAAAAACTGAAAATGATGCAAGTGCATCTCTTTTTTCCATCACATTAACCATTCATGAGCAGATGATACATAATTGCCTTTTGGATTCAAGAGCATCTCATAATCTAATGCCAAAAGCAGACATGGAAGCTTTAGGGTTGAACATAACAAAACCTTATCATGACTTCTATGCTTTCGATTCTTGAGCTGTAAAATGTTTAAGAGTGATAAAGGATATGGTGGTTAGCCTATTAGAGGAAATTTGGGGTCTAAAATGGGCCTTATAAGAAAACGTGCCAAAATAAGTTTTTGTGAGTTGGAATTCAAGAACCAATAGAATTTCAATAAAATAAGTCAACCATAATGGTTGAATTGACATATTTGTCATTAAAAAAAACTACTTTTTTTGTTCGTATTTTCGACATATCTCATTGTGTTTTTACTCAAATTTCGATTGGGAGAGCTCGTTGGATGCGGAATTTGATTCTACATACAACGAGTACCCACACTGAATACTTTTGATGGACCCCGCTACCCGAAAAACAAGAAATACCTGAAAAAATGTGATGATGATGTCATCATCACGTTTTTTCAGGTATTTCTTGTTTTTCGGGTAGCGGGGTCCATCAAAAGTATGCAGTNGAGTTAGCTCAGCTACCAATGAAAAGTGTGATTATGGATCAGTAGTGGCGAATATCACACCTAAGTTTGGAATGCTCCTTTCTAGATCTTGCGCCAAGAAGGTAGGTGGAACTCTACAGATGGACTTAACATATGAAACCATTCCTGTCTTTGAAGGTGAAAACAGAAGGTTGTATAGAGAGTTACAATTTGCTTATATTGTGACTGATGACAAGAATCCTACAAATCATCCATTGTATGTTGTTAAAAAGGACTTGGGTACTTGTATGTTGCACTTTAGTGATGATAATGATGTTGCTGGTATATTACAGGTTGAAAAAGAAAAATTAGTCAAATGCACTAGAAAACAGGAGGATGAACTTTGGCAAATGTATTTTGATGGATCATCATCTAAAGAAGGTGCTGGAGTAGGAGTTGTTCTGATATCTCCTGGTGATGAAGCGGTAATATTAATGTATAAATTGGAATTTATTACCACTAATAATATAGTAGAGTATGAGGCTCTATTGTTAGGTTTGAGAGCTGCAAAATATTTAGGTATTCAGCAAATCTCTGTGTATGGCGACTTCGAGTTGGTTTTTCAGCAAGTAAGGAATAACTATCAAGTAAAGCAAGATTTGCTGAAAGTGTACAGGAATGAAGTATGGGATATGATAGACAATTTCTTTGTGACTTTTAATATCACTTATATTCCTAGGGATCATAACCTAACTGATGATTCTCTTGCCCTAGTAGCCACACATTTCAGGATTCCTAAAACAACACAGTTGAAGTATCCTATTGAAGTTAGTTATAGACTTTCTGTGTCTGATAATATAAAGCAATGGAGAGTTTTTGAAGATGATTTTGAGATAAAAAAAAGTTTGTAGAGCTGACAGGTGAGTTTTCTAATTCCTTAATTGACCAAGAACAAGATGATGAAATTGAACTTTAGAGGGTGTTGCAGAAAATGAGATTGCAGGTCACAAGATCATTGAGCTGAAAATTAATTTCATTCCTAAGGGTCTGGCGCCTTTGGAGAGGATTTTTTCGAAGGATGATACCCCTTTAAAACCAGCTATGCAGTCTTCAGAAGAAAATGTAATGGATTGTAATATTGGCACCAAGGAGCATCCCAGAATAGTGAAAGTCTCAAAGGCACTTACAACTGAGCAACGAAACAGGTACATCAAGTTATTAAAAGAGTATGTTGATGTTTTTTCTTGGTCATACGAGGATTTGAAGACATATGATACTAGTATTATACAGCATAAAGTGCCTTTGAAACTAAATGTTAAACCTTTCAGGCAGAAATTAAGGAGAATCAATCCTGCTTTGTTTCCCATTATAGAAAAGGAGGTAAAAAAATTGTTAGATGCTAAGATTATTGTTCCCCTTCGATATTCTTCATGGGTAGCAAATCTAGTACCTGTTAGAAAAAATAATGGTGAAATCATATTGTGTGTTGATTTTTGAAATTTGAATAGGTCTTCATTAAAAGATAACTATCCTTTGCCAAAGATTGAACAAATATTGTAGAAGGTGGTTGGTGGACAAAACATCTCAATGGTAGATGGTTTTTCAGGGTATAACCAAATTGCCATGCACCCTGATGATAGATAAAAGACAGCTTTTACTACTCCTTGGGTTACTTTTATGTATGACAAAATTCCTTTTGGATTAATGAATGTTGGAGCTACCTTTCAAAGAGCTATGGACATAGCCTTTGTGGGAGAGAGGGATAATTTTGTAGTGATTTATTTAGATGATATTACAGTCTTCTCACAACCTGATGATGAGCACTTAAAACAAACTTTCCTGAAATGCAGAAAATATGTTTTGTCTCTCAATCCCAAGAAGTCACATTTTTCTGTACAAGAAGGTAAGTTGTTGGGTCATTTAGTTTCAACTGATGGAAAAAGGATAGATACAGAAAGGGTAAAAGCTATTCTGAAGATTAGTTTACCAAGGAGTAAGAAGGATGTGCAATCTTTAATTGCAAAAATAAATTTTCTGCGTTGGTTCATACCAAATTTTGCTGAAACCATTAAACAAATTACAGCCATGTTGAAGAAAGATTAGGAATTTAAGTGGACTGCAGAAGCTAAAAATTCATTTGAAAAGATTAAGATAGCTCTTACGGAAGCACCAGTACTAGTAAGTCCTGATTTTACAAAGGAATTTTTGACTTTTTCTTTTGCATCAGAGGATACTTTAGCTATTGTTTTATTACAGAAGAATAATGATGGACTTGAATAGCCAATTGCATTTTTCAGCAAGACCTTAAGAGATTTAGAGTTGAAGTACATCACTTTGGAGAAGCAAGCTTATTCATTGCTAAAGGCATTAAATTTTTTTATGTTCTACATTCCAAAGTCATTGCTTATGTTCCTAGTGTTGCCATTAAGGATGTATTGACTCAACCTGATAGTGAAGGAAAAAGGGGGAAATGGATTGCAAAGATAAGGGAATATGATGTGGATATTAAGCCTACAAAGCTAGTGAAGGGATAGGGTTTGGCTAAATTGTTAGTTGATTCAAATTGTCAAGATTTAGGTCTTCATCTCATGGCAGAACAGCCATCGCAAGAAGAATTGCAAGCAGAGCAGGAGAAGGAAAGAATTATGGACCAATATGCAGAATCCACATGGTATGTAGATATTGTACACTTTATTTTGTATTTACAATGTCCAGAACATCTAGACAAGAAAGTTGCTAGGTCATTGAAGTTGAAAACCACTAAATAGTGTTTGATAGAACAGCAGTTGTTTTGGAAAGATCCAGGGGGCATTTTACTTAGATGTTTCGATAAGCCAGAAATTGAAGAAGTAATTTCTGAATCACATGAAGGTGCTTGTGGGGGACATAAGTGACAAAGTGTCCTCAGACACATAATTTTATTAAAGAAGAAGGAAAATAATTACATCACAGAGATGTGAGGGTTAAATCCCGAAAGATTACCTCACATGGAAAACTTGATGGATTTAAATATCCAAAGAGTAACAACTAATTTACCGTTACTGAAACTAACTAAGAGACACCTCACATAATCACGTGAGTGTGTAGATGCCCTTTTACATTTATTAAACTAATCTTCTAATTATTACATTTTGGATCATAATTCCTAACAATCCCCCCTTTGATCCAAAAATTCTTTTGAACAAATACAAGTTCATTTCTAAACTTATCAAATTTGACCCTTCCAAGAGATTTTGTAAAAGAATCTGCAGTTTGATCTTCTGATGGACAATACTTTGGCTTGATGATTTGTTTGACGACGAGAGCCCGAATGTAATGATACTTAGTATCCACATGCTTATTTTTTGAATGAAAAACAAGATTTTTGGCTAACTTGATTGCTGATTGATTATCAATAAATAATGAAGTTGCTTCTTTCTGATCAACTTTGAGGTCTTGCAAAATCCTTCTTAACCAAACTATCTCACAAGCGACTTCCCAAGCTGAAATATATTATGCTTCTGCTATAGAAGTTGCAATTGTATCCTGCTTTTTACAACTCCATGCCACTGCAGCTAATCCCATATTCATTAAGTAACCTGAAGTAGATGCCCTGTCATCAACATCTCTAGCAAAATACGCATCTGAATAGCCAACAATATTGAAATTTTTGTTTCTTTTAAACTCAAGTCCAAAATCCTTTGTTCCTTGAAGATACCTTAACACCCTTTTTGCTGCATTCCAATGACTTTCTCTAGGTTCCTGCATATATCTGGAAAGTATGATGACTGCATAAGATAGATCAGGACGAGTATTCATCAAGTAAATGAAACATCCAATTAACTGTCTATATCCAGTACAATTTACAAGTTCCTCCCCTTCAAACTTAGAAAGTTTTAAATTTTGCTCCATGGGAGTAATCGCTTGTTTACATTCCTCCATTTCAAACTTCTTCAATAATCCGGAAATGTACTTAGCTTGAGAAATAAATATACTTCTGTTGAGGCCCCAAAATTCGCAGGCAACAACAGTAAGGGATTCTCCCCAGTCAACGTTCCCAACTAGCCCGTTGACTGTTTGGTATAGGAAATCCATCCGGTTTACGGTCCGGCTACCATAGGTCAAAGTAACAAAACAAAGGTTTTACCGGTTGCGGACCGATCCACCGTGTATTTTGTATTTTTTGACTTAATGTATGATATGTAAGTGTCTAATTAACCATGCAGGGCGATAAGATGCGAGGAGAAATCACAATGTGATGCACAGGTTCTTACCTCTCGCCTTAGACTCACTAGCATCCCAATCACAGACAACAAGAAAAAGAAACTAACTACCTAAACTATCCCTAGTGTTGGAGCAGAGTCCCACAGCTACAGGAGAAGCTGCCATTTGGCGGATAGACAGTTTTGGCAGAGATAAAGAGATAAGGTAAAACTACGATGCTGTAGCATGTTTCTAGCTACAGAGCAGAGCCAGAAACCATGACTGTTGGAACATGGAAGTCAAGGAAGAAGACTGTACCTGAGCGGCCGAGAAGAGAGAGCTCAACCACTGCATTGAAGGCAGCGGCGAAGACAAGAGGGCTCAGCTACCCTCATAAAGGAAAAGGAGCAATGAGTCCGAGGTATTGAAGACAAAGGACAGAAAAAGGGAAGCGGTGCATAGTACCCATGGTCAGTGCCGGGAAGCATGGAATACTGTAGAGAGTAGTGGTGTGACGGAAAGCAGCTACCCCAAGTAAAGATATGCCGACTGTCACTAGTTAGGGTTTGGGATACTATTGGGACAGGCCCACAGTGTTGTAATGGCAAGACCTTCAGGCCGCCTATAAAGGGATGTATTTTGTAGTGTAAAAGGTTGGCATTTTGGGCATTTTAGGCCATCCAGCTAGTCAGATTATCAGTAGTCTGTTAGCTTACTGTTATTTTGTATTGTAACAATCCGCAGGGATTGATATACAGAGAGAGAGAGAGAGAGTGAGAGTATATTGTAAGAAGGCAATATAGAGATAGAGAAGAGATCTAAGAGAGAAGGGCTCCAGGTGGTCTGCAGAGTTACCCAGAAGATCTCTAGCTGCATATGCGGTGCAGCAGAACTATGTACCTCTCTCAAGTTATAATATAGAAACACAGTTCTGTGGACGTAGCTTCTACCCTGGAAGTGAACCACGTAAAATCAGAGCGTTATGAGTTTGATTCATATGATTGTTTTTGCTTGTTATATCTGTCACTCATTACATGAACTTTGCTTACAGTAAATGTATGTATGTGTTATTCAGTTCACAGTATTATAGAAGGATAAATGCAAGTTGAAGTCTTTAAGTATTTTGTATAAGAGTATGTCTAAGTTGCACTTAAGACAGTTAAGAGTCGCAGTATAAAATAGCCTTGTATGTTGAGTCCTGTAAGTTGAACACGAGTAACGCTGAGTACACTGAGCCGCGGCGGTAGGATATCGCAGGAAGGCGATATCGCACCAGTAGAGGAGCTGTGGTGTGCTGCGGTTAAGGATCAGGCATAGGAGAGAGTTACGTGATGCCTAGGACGAGGCGATGTGATAGAGGTTGGAGTCATCGCGGATAAGAGGAAACTGTGCATCGCATCGCAAAGAGGAAAGTGCGGTCTCGCGAGCTAAGTAGAGCTGTGAGGCGCACATAGGATGCGACAGAACCTGGTCGAGACACGTGAGTCTTTGGCCAACCCATTAGAATCACTTCGGGTGAGACTTCAGGCCGCTTCACGGTTTGTCACCGAAAGGGCTAGTGAGCTAGGGGTGTTGTTGGTTCATTATAGTAAACACGGGTCTGCCCAGCGACCAACAAATGGTTCCGTTGCCGGTTTTGAACAAAGCTGAGCACTGATGTTCTGTTGGCATC
This sequence comes from Pseudotsuga menziesii, assembly GCA_001517045.1. Taxonomy (NCBI): domain Eukaryota; kingdom Viridiplantae; phylum Streptophyta; class Pinopsida; order Pinales; family Pinaceae; genus Pseudotsuga; species Pseudotsuga menziesii. Next base: position 347,177 of record LPNX010654927.1, read on the forward strand.
CTACTAGAGACGAACTCAATGAGTGGGTTTGGTCTAACCAGAAAGAGTTTGTTGAACGAGAAAACAAGAGTCCTAGACTGAGCACAGCGGACTGGTTACAAAAACATATCATTACAGACCTGCATGTGATATTTTTTGCAACCTTTGGAAACGAGCTTTACGACTGGTTATCAAAGTTGACTGACAAGAACATATTTAAGAAGAAAAGAGACATTGTGTGGACACCGGAGCTGATTCAGACCGTGAAGAACCTTGATAATCCCATTATGAGGATAGTATACTTTTGGCTTGCGAGTGTGCTAGAAGGCTTCGTCACAGAGTTTGCAGTTGACCAAAGAAAAAGATTCAGCGAGGCTGAACGGTACTACTTCAAAGGATATCGCGGTAAGTACCTAAAATCTTTAAACTTGTCCATTAAGATGCTATTATATGAAAAAGGAAGAATGGATCTAGTTTCAGATGAATAAGTAGAGATAGTAATGTCACAAGAGTTTGAAAGTGATTTTGATGACATTGGACATACACGTAGTGGAAAGAAATACAAAGTAGATTTCAGATCTCCCATATTTGAAGACAGTTCAGATAATACTAGACAGCAGAGTCATAGCCATACAGAAAGAACAGAAGGGGGTATCCCTTACCACCCTTACACCCTGTAGAAACAGATCGGGACTCAGAGCAATCCTGTAGGAACTCCATCTAGTAGTTCCCAGACAGTACATACTACCGCTACATCACCTCCACCTACATCATCGAGTGGTAGTAACACAACAAATCAACATCCACCACGTAGAAATAGAATGGGGGATGATATGAAGCTACCTACCTTTAAGGGTACAGGGGCAGAGGACCCAGAGCAGCATTGGTTTCTATGTGAAGCTGTGTGGACCATTAAAGCAATCAATGATGATGATATTAAACTTGTACAGTTGGCCACCACACTGAGAGAACGAGCCTTAACATGGTATATGAAGTATACCTCAGCGGTTACCTCAGCAGTACCCAGAACACTTGCCCAGGTTAGGACTACCATGATTAAAGAGTTTAAGAAACCTAGGTCTGAGTCACAGTGCATTACAGAGCTCAAAGACATCAAACAGTTACCTACAGAGTCAGTGTGGGACTTCGATCAGAAATTTAAATCCCTTATAGACCAAGTCAGCTTTGAGTTTGTGTCGGAGCAACATAAGGAATGGTTTATTGTAGCACTGCTCCCTCACATCAGACTACCATTAATGCAGCAGAAACTCCAGACGCGGGACAACGCATTGGAGATGGCAATGAAACTAGAAGCTTCACCTCTAGTTCAAACCAACACAGGTATGACAAACCTGCAAAACCAGTTGGCTAATCTCACGATACAGATACATGAGCTTAAGAAAGGAAAAGAGGTTGCGCAAGACATATGGTGTGTAAAGTGTAAAGCACAAGGCCATACTAAAGATAATTGTCCAGTGTTTGAAGAATATCTAGCAACCGGAGCTCCTAACCCCTTACCACAGACCCATGGGCCATGGTGTGAAATATACAAAACAAGAGGACATCTACCCCACCAGTGCCCTCTAATTCAGAAGTACGTGTAGACACCTAAGAACTTATATTGCGTCTTCTGTAAGTCAGTAGGCCATGATGAACACGATTGCTGAGCTTATGATCTCATGGTCGGAGCAAATCAAGACCTGTACAGAGTCCAATCAGAAACACAGGGTCCAGCAGCAGGACCACAGCAGGATCCGACTTATGGTGGCCGAGGAGGAGGATTCAGAGGACAAGGGGGATTCAGAGGCTTTGTCCGTGGAGAAGGATTTGGTCGTGGTCACGGACCAGTTACTTGTTACAACTGTGGAGTTGTAGGACATTATGCTAGGGGCTGTCAGAGCCCTACCACCACATGTAACTATTGCAAATATTACGATCACTTTATAGAAGACTATCCTACATTAATAGCTAATATCAAAGAACCTAAGCCAGCAGTACACCAGAACATCCAGCTTATTGCTACTGAACAGGCAGAACCAGAACCAAGAGTCAACATTGTGACTCGCAGCGGTGCTTCCACCAATGAGACATCGCACGATACTGAAAATACCACATGACAGGAGTGGGTGTGTAAAGCTACTAACAAAGAAACACCACTTGACCTACAGAAGAATAAACAGACACTTCAGGAAGCTAAGACTTTCTTTGATGACCCTATGCAATCATAATTACAGGTACCGCCGTCTAGGGGCGTACCGCAGCAAGCACCTTGTGGCGTTAGCCCTGACCAGACATTGCAGGCTACCACATCGGGCACTTGCAACGAAGATGAGTTGGCAGGAAGTGTACAATCCTTCCTGCGGTGTTGTTTAAAAATCATGAGAAATGAGCAAGCTATTGGAGAACTTCAGTGCATCTTAGATCAGTGTCAGCCATCTTCTTCCGTGAGTAGTGCACAGCGTGCTATTCATAGCATTATGGGACATACCAGAATAGGAAGAGAGATGTGACTCACAGCACAGTTTGGAGAATTTGAAATGGACGAGGTAATCCTAGATCTAGGATCAGAGGTAAATGTTTTGACTAAGCAGACATGGGAACAGATGGGTAGCCCTAAGTTAGTCAGATTGCCTATCCATCTGAGATTAGCTAATCAGCAGCGAGTATCACCCCTGGGTCGATTATCGCAGGTACCAGTTGACATTGACGGAGTTCGTAGCTCTACGGACTTTGAAGTTATAGAAATTATTGGCGACAGTAGACCATATCCAGCACTGTTAGGCATTGATTGGGCGATCAGTAACATGGCCATTATCGACTTAAAAAGAAGACAAATGACCTTTGAGGACGCGCAGATCCAGGTCATCGCACCATTGGATCCTCTTCAGGGTCCTAGATACATTGAACCTATCCGAGCAGAGGAAGAGGCACGTAACATGGAGAGTCTCTATCAAATTACTGCGAACCAGAGCGACTACATCAACCCAACCGCAGAAGGAAACATTAGTTGGCGATGCGACAGCTCATGCACATCGGATTCAGATGTTGGTTTAGAAAACTGGAAGAACAGACTTTACGAAGTCTCAGCACGCAGATGTGCGTATCTAACTAAGTCACTGCGATGGATTGGCGCAGAGGTCAACGAGATTCCATCATATCATGGTCTAACAGATATCCAGGACTTTCTCACGCAGTTTGAACAACAGATTCCTTACGAGCAGAGGATCACAGCTATGGACCTTGCAGTACGAGCCACACCTGCAAGATGGTGGTATGCACATAAAGAGAATATCGCATCATGGGATGATCTTAAGAGATTGATGACGATCAGATTCTCTATCGATAGAGAATATCTCCAGCAGAGATACATAGTCGAAAGTGACCCCAGGTCACACATTCAGACATGTGAACAGAATTGGTCAGACATTCCCGAGGATGAATGGGTTCACCGATTCATTCACACTTTGGACACAGTTCCAAGGAACTGGTACACAGAGACTGAATTACGTAAGGGAACGACTACATGGCCACTTATGACAGACAGCTTTCTACTCACCTTCACTTTTGAATCTGAGTATCCAAATGTTGATCAGGCCCTAGATATGATAAAGATTAAAATCTTTGAGGAATATACCCTATCAGTGTCAGCTCAACCTGAGTGGGATATCCAGTTAGAAGAGGCGCTAGAATGCTATAACTTCACATCAGAACCAGAGGAGGAGGATGAGGATCCTCGCAACATCAACATTCCGGAGTCAGAAGGGACTCGCGATGTTGATGGACCGAAACTAAAGACTCCAGAAATCACAGAGCGGATCAAGATTAAAAAGATCAATATTGGCACAGACACAGAACCAAAGTTTGCCTCTATTCGACACTATTGGACTGATGAAATAGTCGGACAGATTGCAGATTTGCTACATGACTATTAGGACCTATTTCCCACCAAGTTCATAGAGATGAAGGGAATAGTCGGAGACCTGGGAGTAATGAGGATACCATTAAAAGAGGATGCTAGACCAGTCAAGCAGCGTCCATATAGATTAAATCCGCGCTACAAAGAAAAAGTTAAGGATGAGATCGATAAGATGCTAGCAACAGGCATCATTGAGCCCGTAGAAGAGAGCGAATGGGTTAGTCCCATGGTCGTGCAAGAGAAGAAAACCAAAGGAGACATCAGGATCTGTGTTGACTTATGTAAACTCAACGACGCATCGCTTCATGATCCATTCCCGACACCTTTCACTGATGAAGTACTAGACAATGCCAGAGGACAGGAGGTCTACTCCTTCACTGATGGCTTTTCAGGCTATCACCAGATCAGAATCCACCCAGAAGATCGACATAATACCATGTTTGCAACAAAATGGGGCTCATTCCAGTATACAGTAATGCCCTTTGGTCTTAAGAATGCACCAGCTATCTTTTCTAGAGTAGTAGTTGCTGTATTTAAAGAATACATCCATAAATTCCTAGAAGTTTATTTTGATGATTACACTGTATTTGGATTAATTGGCAAGCACATAGGAGATTTAAGACTGATGTTAGAGAAATGTAGGCAGTACCAGACTTCTCTGAACTTGAAAAAATGTATATTCTGTGCGCCATTTGGTATTTTGTTGGGTCACATTGTTTGCAGCCAAGGCTTGATGGTAGATCCCGCAAATATTGCCATCATCGTAAATCTTCCAGCACCCAACTCAGTCAAACAATTGAGAACAGTACTTGGTCATACCGGGTACTACAGAAAATTCATCAAGGGATACGCAAAGATCACAGCACCGATGGAGAAATTGTTAAAGAAAGCTATAAAATTCCTATGGAATGAGGAATGCCAGCAGAGTCTAGACACACTTAAAGAGAAGATGGTTACAACACCTATCTTAGTATTCCCAGACTGGACTAAGCCATTTCATGTACATGTGGATGCATCTGGCATTGCACTAGGGGTTGTTTTAACGCAACCAGGAGAAGGAGGTATCGATCATCCTATCGCATACTCCAACAAAAAACTATCGACAGCAGAAAAGAACTACACCACCACAGAGAGAGAAGGCCTAGCTATGGTGTACGCGCTACAAAAGTTCAGGCACTATCTGTTGGGTGCCTCGTTCAAGATGTTTACTGACCATTCCGCATTGAAGTATCTGGTCAATAAGCCAGTGTTAGGGGGAAGAATCTGCAGATGGTTACTCCTCTTTCAGGAGTATGATTTTGAAATCATTGTTAAACCAGGAAGATTGAACGTCGGACCTGATCATCTGTCATGAATAGACTCGGGAGAAGAGCCAAGTAATCTAGAGGACAATTTTCCAGATGCGCAGTTGTTCTCTATTCAGATCGCAGATGAGTACTATGCTGATATCATTCACTTTCTCACTACAGGAAGGGCACCTGATGAGTTTACCAAGAATCAAAAGAAGTAGTTGGTTGTTAAAGCAGCAGACTTCACCCTGATCGCAGGACAGTTATACAAGTTAGGCCCAGATGAAGTCCTGCGCAGATGTGTGATACCGCATGAAAAAGAGACTATTATCAGAGAAGCACATTCAGGTACCGCAGGATGTCATTTCGCAGGAAAGCTGACTGCGCAGAAAATCCTGACCGCGGGATTATGGTGGCCTACGTTACACAAATACACTAAGGACTTTTGTAGATGCTGCGATATCTACTAGAGGGTAGGAAAACCTCCGCGGAGAGATGAAATGCCGCTGCGACCGAAGATTACGTTGCGCGCATTTGACAAGTGGGCTATTGACTTTGTGGGTCCAATCAACCCACCAGGAAAACGAACTGGTGCGATATATATCATCACTGAAATAGAGTACCTCACTAGGTGGGCAGAGACCAAAGCAGTAAGAAATTGTGATGCTGCTACAGCCGCACAGTTCATTTTTGAAAACATCATCACTAGATTTGGATGTCCAGTAATTTTGATGAGCGATCAAGGCACACACTTCTTGAACAATACCATCGAGGCCTTGACGGAAGAATTCCAGATCCAGCACCATGAGAGCACTCCCTACCGCCCGCAAGCTAATGGTACGGTGGAGGCCTTTAACAAGATTTTAGAAAACGCTCTTACTAAGATCTGCAATAGCCATAGGAATGATTGGGACCTCAGAGTTAACGATGTATTATGGGCATATAGGACTACATGCAAGAAACTTACAGGACACACACCTTTCAGCTTGGTGTATGGACAGGAGGTTGTTATGCCTATGGAGTATATTCTGCCCAGTTTAAGGATTGCTCAGATCACTAGAATGACTGATACAGACATGGTGCATCAAAGGCTAGCGCATCTGCTTGCCTTAGAGGAAGACAGATTCATCGCCGGATTTCATCAGAAAGTGCAGAAGGCAGGAGAGAAAGCTTGGCATGACAGACACATTAAGAGTAAGACTCTTCAGATCGAAGACCTAGTACTCCTCTATGACAGTAAATTTATTAAGTTTCCAGGGAAGTTCAAGACGCATTGGTTGGGACCATATCAGATTCAGCAAGTCACAGAGGGAGGATCTGTTCAGCTCAGCAAACTGAATGGGGAGCTTCTTCCCACAATGATCAATGGCAGTAGGCTTAAGCTTTATAGTGACAGCCACCCCACCTCTCAGCCCTAACTCGAAGTCGCAAGGTGTGCATATGTCCAGTGTAGTTGAAAGGAGGCATCGCACCGGGAATTAGTCTACACTGGCAGGTATTCTAAGTATCAGGAATCGCATAAGGACGGTTCATTTTGTGAAATGAATTTGTAAAAAAAAAAAACACTTAAGTTTGTTTTGAGCAGGTGATGCGGTGAGGCATCGCAGTAGCGCGATATTTCTTTGTGCCACGTACTCAGTTTTTGCAACGAAATAGAGGGCTAGTCAAGTCGTCCTCTGACAGGTAGTTAATGAAGAAATGACCGGTATATCTTACCGTAGATTTGGCAACAGTATACTAAATGTTTCCAGATTTGGCAAATCTCCGACGAGACCGGCGCCTGCATACACACGTTTTGAGGAAAATTGATTGGATCTCAGCATTTATTAAGGATCAGATGACGGGTGTGGTCTCGTCCAAGCAATTAATACGACCGACGGGTTCAGTCTAGATGACCGTTGCGTCCGGGATTATCGTCATCGGCATAAAAGCATAAATTATTCATTCGGGAGGGTTACATTTGCAAAGAGTCGAGAGCTATAGAGTGCATTGTTAAGTTTTCCCTGTCCAGAGCTAATTTCATTACAGAGTGTTGTGATTTCCAGAGTTTGCAGCCATTGCCAATCCAAAGTATAACAGCGAGTGGGTTCTGTCCGAGGAGGAACCTTTAAAAGACATGTTGAGACGTTTCGACCCTGGTGGCCGTATGTCCGCTATGACGACGCCGCCCAGGGTTGTGAAATTAGGAATATCATAGTAAGACAATTTCCAAAGATGAGGAGTCAAGCGCAGGATGTAGAAGATGTCATCAAAATCTCTGCTGAAGAGAAGAAGAAAGCCGAGCCGATCACTGAAGATAAGAAAGCAGAGCGGCGGAATGATGAGAAGAAATCTCCCGCTAGGAAGAAAGTAAAAATGAGAAAAAGAAAGCAACGGGAGAAGGAAGATGACCTATCTCATCAGCTAAGAGAAGAACAAGAGGTTCCAAAGGTCAGGAATGAAAATATGCGGAACCCAAGCAGCGTAACTACCTGGAGCGAGTTGCAGAGAAGAAAAGTGAAAGGGAAAACAAACCGAACAAGCAGAACTTCAAGATGTAGACAAAGGCTTGTTTTCGGAATGGAATTCCTGGTTTGTATACCTTTCGCATAAGTAGGCTCCAGACTGAATGAAATGTTTGAGAAGGTTGGAAGATACATATTTTCCTTGTGATAAAAGTTCTAACCCAGATAAAAAGGAAAGGATATATGTGGAAGACTTCTTAAGACCTGGAGATCCGTAAAACTTGGTCTCAGGAGCGACGAGAGTGAGACCATGACTTAGGGCAGGAAAGAAAAGAGAGCCCAATGAACTAAGTTACAGAAACTAAAAAGAGCGTGTCGCAGCTATGGAGGACGAAGTCGCAGGACTTCAAGATAAGATTCAGCGCACTTTGCAGGAAGCTAAGGAGAAGCTACAGCAGGAGAATCCTATTGGTAGTGGCTCGGGGACGAGCCACAAGTAAGTGTTAGGGGACTGTTGGAGCAGAGTCCCGCAGCTACAGGAGAAGCTACCATTTGGCAGATAGACAGTTTTGGCGGAGATAAAGAGATAAGATAAAACTACGACGTCGTAGCATGTTTCTAGCTGCAGAGTAGAGCCAGAAACCGTGACTGTTGGAACAGGGAAGTCAAGGAAGAAGACTGTACCTAAGCGGCCGAGAAGAGAGAGCTCAACCACTGCATTGAAGGCAGCAGTGAAGACAGGAGGGCTCAGCTACCCTCATAAAGGAACCGGAGCAATGAGGCCGAGGTATTGAAGATGAAGGACAGAAAAAGGGAAGCGGTGCATAGTACCCATGGTCAGCGCCGGGAAGCATGGAAAACTGAAGAGAGCAGTGGTGTGATGGAAAGGGGCTACCCGAAGTACAGATATGTCGACTATCACTAGTTAGGGTTTGGGCTACTGTTGGGACAGGCCCACAGTGTTGTAATGGCGAGACCTTCGGGCCGCCTATAAAGGGATGTATTTTGTAGTGTAAAAGGTTGGCATTTTGGGCATTTTAGGCCATCCAGCTAGTCAGATTATCAGTAGTCTGTTAGCTTACTGTTATTTTGTATTGTAACAATCCGCAGGGATTTATAGACAGAGAGAGAGAGAGAGTGAGAGTATATTGTAAGAAGGCAATATAGAGATAGAGAAGAGATCTAAGAGAGAAGGGCTCCAGGCAGTATGCGGAGTTACCCAGAATATCTCTAGCTGCATATGCGGTGCAAAAAGAACTGTGTACCTCTCTCAAGTTATAATATAGAAACACAGTTCTGTGGACGTAGCTTCTACCCTGGAAGTGAACCACGTAAAATCAGAGTGTTATGAGTTTGATTCATGTGATTGTTTTTGCTTGTTATATCTGTCACTCATTACATGAACTTTGCTTACAGTAAATGTATGTATGTGTTATTCAGTTCACAGTATTATAGAAGGATAAATGCAAGTTGAAGTCTTTAAGTATTCTATATAAGAGTCTGTCTAAGTTGCACTTAAGACAGTTAAGAGTCACAGTATAAAACATCCTTGTATGTTGAGTCCTGTAAGTTGAACACGAGTAACGTTGAGTACGCTGAGTCGCGGCGGTAGGATATCGCAGGAAGGCGATATCGCACTAGCATAGGAGTTGTGGTGCGCTACGGTTAAGGATCGTGTGTAGGAGAGAGTTGTGTGTTGCCCAGGACGAGGTGATGTGATAGAGGTTAGAGTCATCGCGGATAAGAGGAAACTGCGCATCGCGTCGCAGAGAGGAAAGCGTGGTCTCATGAGCTAAGTAGAGCTGCGAGGTGCACATAGGATGCGACAAAACCTGGCCGAGACATGTGAGTCTTTGGCCAACCCATTAGAATCACTTCGGGTGACACTTCAGGCCGCTCCGCGATCTGTCACTGAAAGGGCCAGTGAGCTAGGGGTGTTGTTGGTTCATTATAGTAAACCCGGGTCTACCCAGCGCCCAACACCTAGGGAGCAGGATTATCATTCATAAGTGAGTAATACATTTTGTACATGAATTATGAAGAGTTACAGTTAGCTGACACTTCTTTCAAGACACACAAACAATTACAGATATTTGAACAACCAAATAGCCGATTATTTTATGAACAACATTTATTACTCACAGTGGAAAACATCCCAAAAGATACTGAAGAACATTCAACAAGAACATAGGTTCAGGAAGTTAAATACTCTCACAGTAAATGAAATGCAGCTGAAAACGAAATAGTTCCTCTTCAACATTATTCATTTAGTCGCATTGATACATTACACATTTCGCTCTCTCCAGCAGGAAAAAGTTGCAGTTTCTGACTGTAAAACGAAGTAGTTCCTCTTACAAGCAAAATAGTTTACAAATTTTTCCCCAGTGAAAAAAGTCCTTTCTAAGTCCTACTTTCAAATATTTAAACTACAATTACAGAGCGCTTCAGTTTCCCCCAGACGCATGATCTTTCAGTTTCTGAAACGCTTCACATTCCTCTATCTTGTCTGTATGCAATCATGAACCACTTGGTAACTGATCAGTTTTTTGGGTCCGCGCCTTTATAGCTCTGGATTTCGTCTTTTACTCCCCTGGTCCTCCTGGTGATCCCCCTGGTTTCAATTATACTTCTGCCAAACGGTCCGTCTTTCTCCGCACCACGGTAGATTGACCGATCTCCTCAAAACCGCCTGCAATCAATCGACAAGCATCATTCAAAAGCAGCAAATTTTACCAATTGAAACGACTATTCCACAAGGAAATCGCCAGGCATACTACCATTGTATTATCAGAATTTTATCAGTCACCGACACTACTACCTCGATCATCTCCAGACTGGACAACATTACCAGCGGCGGCAAAAGGGAAACTTATCGACGGCTAAAATACCAACACCGGAAGGGTAGACCAATCCGTAGGCGGGAAAACTTAAAATCGACAATCGGAGGATATTAACATCGGAGGCTAAACTGCTTTCCCAGCTGCAACGGCGAAAGAGAAATAAGCTGCAGGTAAGCGAAACGCGGGCGGGAAAAGGCTTTAGTCGAAAGTCGGATGGCTTCACACTTCGGAAGCTGAAAGACTTTGAGAACCGCAACGGTAGAAAAGAGAAGGCTAGAGCCATGCGATGCAAGTCAAAAGTCAGACGGATTTGCACTTCGGGAGCCAAATGACTTCCACAGCCGCAACGGCGGATGAAAAACGGCTTCGGGTACGTGGCTAAATCAGGTTAACACGCATCGGCAGTTGGGGCTTTTCCCACTTTGGCTGGCAAAACAGTTTGGGAGCCCCAACAGCGGACGGGAAAAGGCTATCAGCCACCGATTTAACATAGTAAGAGATCAAATAAAAATGACTTAAGTGTTTCGGATGGCTTTTCAAATCAACATCGAACTGAAAACCTGTCATACCTCCGCAATGGCGACCCACAGCAAAGACAACTGGTTCGATCAACAAGCAAAAGCAAACTTAAAATCTACGATCCACCATAGACTCCACACGTGATCAAAAATCGAACCTTGGGTGAGAGTTAAGCTTTTATAATCATCTAAATTAAAACCATACCAAAACTCAAAGGATCCAACGATCAAAGCAAAATCATGAGGAGGGACCCAAAATTTAAGAAATTTGGGGGAAAAACAGTTGCATCTGCAACAATTGGCGATTACCTGGTGAACCTAGATCTCTGGGTGATTTATCTTTGAGTGACAGACTGTTTAACAACAAATGCATCTTACTGAATTCTTCCAGCTATCTGGATTTCTCGAATGCCAGAAGTGTGTTCCTTCAATCATTGAAAATAATCCAATTTGGGAGAGTGGAAACCAAGATTTTCAAGTCCAGATAACTCTGTTGAGGCCAGAAAATGAGTTTAATTATTACTTTTGTCTTTAGGTGGCTAATAGCTTCGGACACCACAGGATTGTAGCATATGGTAAACAGAAATATTCGTTTGTTCCTCATTCCCATGCCATCTTAGCACTTTTGTGCTTTTGGACTTTTGTCCCTTTTCGTCTGAGTCCTCCTGCATGCCTTTCTTACTGAATTTTAATGCAGGATCCTCTATCCCATAGTGTCCTTTTGTGTGAGTGGTGTACTTCAAGTTTCAGCTCACGGACGGAGAGGATCTTTCAGCAATTTAGTACTTATGATTCAGCACCTGCTTTGATTTATGATGCTTTCATAGGAGTTTTTTGACTCTTTATTTGCCTTTTGGCATTCGTTTCTTGGCATGGTATCATTTATATTAATATACTATTCACCTTGCTCCTTTCCGTGGGTCTTCTGCTGTCACTCCTTAGAACATTTTAAGTGTGACGTGGATGGAGCCCCAACATAGTATTCCAGACTTTTTGAATCCAGTTTATTTCACAGGGATTAAGCAGGACTTCAATGCACACAGAACTATTCGAGAAAATGACTAAACTGGAAGAAATTCTTTTATACAAACAGCGACCCACAGTCTGATCACTAAATTGTTTATCACTCCCAAAAATTTGATTTTCCCTATGCAACCGCGGGTTCGTCCCCTTTATTAAAAACAAGAAATCTCAAACTAAAGCAAACTGACAAACATGATTCAAAAGACATCCAGATGAATTATTTATATACAAGACATAAGAAATCAACAAACTCCGGAAAAATAAGGTTTGAGAACCAAACCATTTACTGGTAGGTTCTCCTCCCACCCCTGCAGATCTTGCAACTTGTAAGTAGAAGGACCAAGCTTGGCTGCAATCTGAAAAGGGCCTACCCACAACTGTTGGAATTTGGTATGCTTTCCTTTCTCATCATGGGGGTGGTCCCATTTGAGGACTAAGTCTCCTACTTCAAAGTCTTTTGTCCCAGCTTTATGCTTGTCAAACCATCTCTTAACTGACTCTTGTTGTTTCTTAAAGCGTTCTTTGGCTTTAGATCTAGCCTCTTCTGCTTTCAGGAGATTATATATTCTTATCTATAAAACTTCATCATCCGACCCTCTGGACTCTTGAGCTAGTATGGAAGATGGTAGCATGTTATTGGGAGGAAGGCTGGCTTCTTTACCATAGACAAGGGTATATGGAGACACTCCAATCGCAGACTTGGGGGTGACTCTATCGGCCCAAAGGGCATTTGGTAATGCTGAGTGCCAAGTCCTCTGGTTTTATAACACAGCCTTCTTTAAAATTCTAATCAGATTTTTGTTAGAGGATTCAGCCAGGCCATTTCCTTGTGGATAATAATTAGCAGAATAATGCAATTTTATCCCTTTATCATGAGAAAATGCAGTCAATTTAATTGATGAAAAGTATTTAGCATTATCAAAGACTAACGAAACTAGAACTCCAAACTTGGTCATGATATGATCTTGCAGGAAGCTGATGACTTTGTCCTCGTTTATCTTGCGCAGCGGGATAGCTTCGACCCATCGAGTGAAATAATTAGTAGCGGTCAGAATGTACTTATGCTGCAGAGAGGGATTCGGTTTTATTTCTCCAATAATATCCAGCCCCCATTGCTCGAATGGTTCTGTGATCATCATAGGATTTAGAGGTGCTGCTGCTTTAGGCTGTCTCCCACTACACCTTTGGCAAATATCACACTTCCTGACATGTGCGTGTGCATCTCTAAAGAGCGTAGGCCAGTAGTAACCTGCCCTGAGGATTTTGTGGGCTGTGGTATCCCCTGAATAATGTCCTCCAGCAGGATCGTCATGCAATTCTGCCATCACTTTCTTCACATCTTCCTTTTCTAAGCATCTGAGAAGAACTCCGTCATAATTCTTTCTGAATAATACCCCTTCCACAATTTGATAAGATGCTGATTTAAGATGTAGCGCTCTTCTTTGCTTGGAATTCCAATGTTCAGGTAACAGCCCTGCCTGCAGGTAATGTACAAGGTCTCTATACCAAGACTCGGGAGCTGTAAATAAAGGACATACATCCATTACATGTAATTCGGCCTCATCCCCCCAGGCTTGCTCTTCATTGTTCCCACTTTTAGTCATCAATTTACACAACCCTTGAACTTTAACTATAGATGCTGGCTTGAATTCAAGGTCGTAATCTTGAAGAGTTGTTACCCAATTGCCTCTTCTTTCTCCCAACTCCTTCTGTATAAGAAGAGACCTTACAACTGGGTAGGGGACGATCACCTTGGTTCTATTTTTTAAAATATAAGGCCTGAATTGTTTTACTGCTTTGAATACAGCGTAAGCTTGTTTATCAACGGCTGGGTAGTTCAATTCGGCCCCTTGTAGACCAGTACTCATAAAGGAGATTGGGAATTCATCCCCCCCTTCTTCTTTTTGGGTGAGCACGGTTGCCAGTGAATCGTCGAATGAAAATGTATACAGAATAAAGTCTTTATCAAAGTCTGGGCTTTTCAAGGAGGGTGCGTGTGCAACAGCAGTTTTAATTTTGCTGAAAGCATTCTTCTCAATTTCAGTCCACTTGAATTGAGCATTCTGCTTGACCATCTGCTGCAGTGGCTTAACAGTCTGAGCGAAATCAGGCACAAACCTTCGTACGAAATTTATGGTTCCCATGAATGATTGCATCCCCTTTTTATTATGGGACAAGGGGATTTATTCAATAGCCTTAATTATTTCTAGATCAATGGAGATCCCTTGCTTTGAAACGATGTGACCCAGCAACTTGCCTTCTGTGATAGCGAACACACATTTCTTAGGATTGAGTGAGATGCCATACTTCCGACAGCGTTCAAAAATCTGCCTTAAGTGAAATGCGTGCTCTCCTTTTTTTTTCGAGAATATCGTAATATCATCAAGGTACACTACAATGTTGCGGCCGATCAATCCACGGAAAGCTAGGTCCATAGCTCTCTGAAATGTTGCTCCCGCATTTATAAGCCCAAAGGGCATCCTTCTGTAGGCAAAGGTTCCCCATTTGGTCCCGAACGTTGTCTTCAACCTGTCTTCCTCGGCTACTAATACTTGATTGTAGCCAGAGAAACCGTCTAATAATGAAAACAGTTCAGAACCTGAAACCATTTGTAGCAGTTGCTCCATGGGTGGAACAGGATAGTTATCCTTGTCTGATGCATGGTTTAGGTTCCTAAAATCCACGCGGAGTCTGATTTCTCCAGACTTTTTCCTTACTGGTACCAGATTTGATACCCATTCAGAGTGTCTAACTTTGAAAATAATTCTAGCATCCAATAATTTCTTCACTTCACTCTGAATCAACGGTTCCAATTTTGGGTGCATCTTTCTTAATGGTTGCTGATATGGCTTGATGCCTACTTTAATGGGGATGACATGCTTGATGATGTTGGTGTCGTATGTTTTCAAATCTTCGTACGTCCATGCGAAAACATCTTTATATTGTTTAAATAGACTGATGAATTTGTCTCTTTCTGTTGGTGAACAACACTTGCCGAGATTCACAAATTTGGGATTTGTCTCAGTCCCTAAATTTATCAGCTTGAACTGTAGAGATGAGCTGTGGGTCTTCACGTTGGCTAGTCTTCTAAATTTTTCATTTAAATCGAACATTTTTTCTAACGTTCTAACACCTTTAGGAATGAAATTGTCATATTTCATCTCGGCATGATGCTCTTCATCGTCTATGATCGCTCCTTTAAACACCTCGTCATTTGTCAAACATTCTATGATTTGCTGGTCATCGTCGAACACTCGCAAGTTGGTGATCATATCCGGCACTGAGGGCCTGAAAAGCAGTTCGACAGAACATTGATTATTAGTGGGTACAAGTGTAGCGGCCGATGTGGCCAATAGATCAGCAGCTGCGTTTTTAATTCTTGGAATTGAAATGATGTTGAATGCATTAAAACATTTAAGCAAATCCCATACCTCATTCTGGAAAGCCTTTAAGTGAGGAGAAACACAATGTATCTGATTCTGGATTTGTTTCACAATAATTTCAGAATCCCCAAAAACTTTTAGATTACTTACCTTTAATTCAATTGCCTTCTTTAGGACCTATACCAGTGCCTCGTAGTCAGCTGTATTATTAGTACACTCAAACTCTAATATACATGAAAGAAAATGTTTATTCTTCTGTGGGTCGATCAAGACACATCCAGCCCCTGACCCTTCTAATGTCTTAGAGCCATCAAAAAACAGAATCCAAAAATCACTAACTACTGAAGGTGAATCTACTCCTACTGCTAAGCTTACTATATTACAGTCAATCTCATCAGCCTGTGAGAATCGAAGGAGATCAGGCTGGGTGTCTGATGTGTTGCTGGCTTCTTCCACTTGATAATTCCTTAGTTCCAACTCAATAAAATAGTTTCCCAGTACAGAATCCATTGGTACATTCTTCTCCTCCAGCTGAGTAACATTGTACTTCATGTGAG
Source organism: Pseudotsuga menziesii (assembly GCA_001517045.1). Lineage (NCBI taxonomy): Eukaryota > Viridiplantae > Streptophyta > Pinopsida > Pinales > Pinaceae > Pseudotsuga > Pseudotsuga menziesii. The sequence continues at coordinate 363,126 of LPNX010654927.1, forward strand.
GATCTCTTAGAATCTTAATCTGGTTTGGACTCCCTTTGTATGGAAACCAAAGATGGGACCAATCTGAAGCGAAATATCCATTTAATTTGGCCGACCAATCTCTGCTCAAGACAAGACCATAAGCATTTGGTATATCAGCCACCACGATGTTAATAACTTGGCAAACTTTGTCATTAGCTGCCAGACGGACTAGGACATCTTCCAGCTCACCAATTACCTTTACATCCGTTCTATCCAATTGAACCACCCTCCACATGCATGGCTTAGGTTTCCCATTGATCTTTTTACAGACTGATATGGGCATAACATTTACCGACGCCCCTGAGTCTACCAAGCAATTATGTACATTATGATTGAATATTTCAAACGTGAGGAGGAAAGGTGGATGTTTGATTTTAGACTTACCTCCAACGCTGGTTTCTCCAATTTATTCTTCTTTCTGAGGTTGATTGTTGGTGGCCAGCTTCTCATCCGATGCTTCCAGTGCTTTCAACAGTCTTTCTTTTTGCTGCGACACTTTACACATTTCAAAAATTGGCACATTTGCTTTTACCTTTTTTAAATCCTCCACAATGTCATAATCCATCGGTTGTTCAATGGGATGGGGTTTATCAGCATTTTCTTCACTTGTCTTGACCTGCGCATCACTTTGCTTAGGATTTTGGCTGGTAATAGTGAACTCTGGAATTTTTTCAGCCAAAGATTTGTTTTGAAATTTCTTCTTAACATTTATCTGCAGCCTCTTAATTTTTGGGAGTATAAGACTGTCTTCCTTAACCGTTCGTTGGATCCTTGTGGCTACGTTGGTTTCCATAATGTCCTTGTACCCCTGAGTCTTTTCTTCTTCAGCATCAAATAACGAGACAGAATTCCATAAAGTCGTGGTTTCCTCTTCCTGCTCTTTGGTAGAAGTAGAAGCAGAATTCTCTTTTCTTTCTTCATCTCCCTCTTCTGTTAATCTAGAATCTAACAGTTGATTCATAAACAACGTCATCGAATTAATCCATTGAGGAAAATTCTTTTCAGAGTGTGGCTGTTGGTGGAAAGTGCAAAAATTGTCCAAGCCTACCTCTGTTAAATTCATAGATGCAGTATTGTGAGGAGGAGGTTGAGACTGATGCTTATCCTCTCTTTTCTTATAATACGGCTTATAAAACTTTTGTGCTTCCTTTTCTTTCTCCATATCTATGATCTTGTTGGAAAGCTTCTGCATCATTTTGGCCATATTTTCCAAATCTGGCGACTTTTCTTCCTTAGGTTTAGTAAACAATAAGGCTTTTCTGCCTGCACCTTTTTCTCCTGACTGCTCTGGATAGTCTTCAATACTCTCTCTTTCGGCTTCCACCACTTCTGCTTCCTCATAAGTTTCCGTCAAAGTAGGCTTGGCCCTACCTTTGGAAAACATGGCCAAATCGGGGCCTAACGCTGAAGTATAATATTCAATCAGAACTTTGTCTGAAGGTCTATCCGTTTCAGAGAAATTCTTGAGATAGGCTGCAAACCTTTGTGTGAAACTGTGCACTTTTTCTTTTCTTTCTTTCTTCAACGCGCACAGCCCCTTCATGAGAGCTGCATGAGTTTTCTGAGTTGCATACTTACTTCTGAAAATTCTTTCGAAGGTATCCCAATCAGGGATAGAGTTAGCAGGCAATCCAAAGTACCATGACGCTGCAGCTCCTTTAAGGGTATGCAGGAACAGTCTGCAGACTACATCTTCATATTCCCCTGCCCTTAATCCTTCAATTGCCAACTAAAAACTTTGTAGATGATCATCTACTAGTATTTTCTCATTTGGGTCGAACTTGGGCAACATCTTGTCAAAGGCTTGAGGTAGGTCATGTAATGGAGGTGTCAGGTTTAATGGTGATCTGGCTCTCCATGCAGGTGGTGGATTTGGTGGGTTAGGTGGTGGATTAGCATTTACTCCTGCCATGATTCTAGGTGGGGAGTGAGGAGGTGAACCAACTGGAGTATGAGCAGGAGAACTGTGAGGGGTTTCTAGGCCTTCTTGATTCAAAGGTAGCACAACTTTTTGTAAGTATTTTTCTATAATCTCTTCCCAGTCTCCAACCAACACTGAGTCTTCCGCTACAGGATGATCTTTCCTTTTATACTCTCTTCTGGGCAGTTCAGGGATGATTGGCAATCCTCCAATCTTTTGTATATATGCCTTGGTGTGTCTTCTCAGATCATTAACAATTTCATTGCCAACAGAATATAGATGTTCTCTCTCTTCCGGAATGGGATTTTGAAAGCCACTGCTTTCAGAACTGTTACCGATGGAATATTCTCAGGAAAACGGGTTTCCTCGGCCAGCCATACACTGGCGGCCCTCCTTCTAGCACCAAAACTGTTAAGGCCCTGAAATTCGCAGGAAACAACAGTAAGGGATTCTCCCCAGTCAACGTTCCCAACTAGCCCGTTGACTGTTTGGTATAGGGAATCCATCCGGTTTACGGTCCGGCTACCGTAGGTCAAAGTAACAAAACAAAGGTTTTATCGGTTGCGGCCCGGTCCACCATGTATTTTGTATTTTTTGACTTAATGTATGATGTGCAAGTGCCTAATTAACCATGCAGGGCGATAATATGCGAGGAACAGTCACAATGTGATGCGCAGGTTCTTACCTCTCGTCTTAGACTCACTAGCATCCCAATCACAGACAACAAGAAAAAGAAACTAACTACCTAAACTATCCCTAGGGAGCAGGATTATCATTCATAAGTGAGTAATACATTTTTTACATGCATTATGAAGAGTTACAGTTAGCTGACACTTCTTTCAAGACACACGAACAATTACAGATATTTGAACAACCAGATAGCTGATTATTTTATGAACAACATTTATTACTCACAGTGGAAAACATCCCAAAAGATACTGAAGAACATAGGTTCAGGAAGTTAAATACTCTCACAGTAAATGAAACACAACTGAAAATGAAATAGTTCCTCTTCAACATTATTCATTTAGTCGCATTGATAC
>LPNX010654927.1:366282-417694 GCA_001517045.1 Pseudotsuga menziesii
CTCTATCTTGTCTGTATGCAATCATGAACCACTTGGTAACTTATCAGTTTTTTGGGTCCGCGCCTTTATAACTCCGGATTTTGTCTTTTACTCCCATGGTCCTCCTGGTGATCCCCCTGGTTTCAGTTATACTTCTTCCAAACGCTCCATCTTTCTCCGCACCACGGTAGATTGACCGATCTCCTCAAAACCGCCTGCAATCAATCGACAAGCATCATTCAAAAGAAGCAAATTTTACCAATTGAAACGACTATTCCACAAGGAAATAGCCAGGCATACTACCATTGTATTATCAGAATTTTATCAGTCGCCGACACTGCTACCTCGACCATCTCCAGACCAGATAACATTACCAGCGGCGGCAAAAGGGAAACTTATCGACGGCTAAAATACCAACACCGGAAGGGTAGACCAATCCATAGGCGGGAAAACTTAAAATCGGCAATCGGAGGATATTAACATCGGAGGCTAAACTGCTTTCCCAGCCGCAACGGCGGAAGATAAATAAGCTGCAGGTAAGCGAAACGTGGGCGGGAAAAGGCTTTAGTCGAAAGTCAGATGGCTTCACACTTCGGAAGCTGAAAGACTTTGAGAGCCGCAACGGCGGAAAAGAGAAGGCTAGAGCCATGCGATGCAAGTCGGAAGTCGGACGGATTTGCACTTCGGGATCCAAATGACTTCCACAGCCGCAACGGCGGATGAAAAATGGCTTCCGGTATGCGGCTAAATCAGGTTAACATGCATCGGCAGTCGGGGCTTTTCCCACTTCGGCTGGCAAAACAGTTTGGGAGCCGCAACGACGGACGGGAAAAGGCTATCAGCTGCCGATTTAACATAGTAAGAGATCAAATAAAAATGACTTAAGTGTTTTGGACGGATTTTCAAATCAACATCGGACAGAACACCTGTCATACCTCCGCAATGGCGACCCACAGCAAAGACAACTGGTTCGATCAACAAGCAAAAGCAAACTTAAAATCTACGATCCACCATAGACTCCACACGCGATCAAAAATCGAACCTTGGGTGAGAGTTAAGCTTTTACAATCATCTAAATTAAAACCAGACCAAAACTCAAAGGATCCAACGATCAAAGCAAAATCATGAGGAGGGACCAAAAATTTAAGAAATTTGGGGGAAAAACAGTTGCAGCTGCAACAACTTCCTTCCTGCTGCTTTACTTCAACTCCAAGATAGTAATGAAGTAATCCCAAGTCTGTCATTTCAAAACCTGCTTGAAGTTCTTTATTAACCTGAAATATATGATCATTATTGTTACCTGTTATGAGCAAATCATCAACATACATAACCAATATGACTAAGTTGTTTTCTTGGATTCGAACATACAAAGTATCATCTGACTCACTACGAAGAAAACCAACTTTCTGTAGGTAGGCATCCATTTTTGCATACCAAGCTCTGGGAGCTTGTTTCAATCCATACAATGCCTTACCCAGTTTACAAACTTGATTTTCTTTCCCTGGAACCTCAAAACCAGGAGGTTGAGTCATATAAACATCCTCTTGCAAATCATCGTTTAGAAATGCACTTTTTACATCCATTTGATGTACTTTCCATCCATTTTGTGCAGCTAAAGCTAGCACAATCCTGATAGTATTCCATTTCGCTGTTGGAGCAAAATTTTCCTCATAATCAATCCCTTCTTTCTGAGCAAAACCCTTTGCCACCAATCTTGCCTTATATTTATCAATATCTCCATTTGCTTTGTACTTAATTCTATAAACCCACTTACAACCAATGGGTTTAACATCATGTGGACAATCAACAATTTTCCAAGTCTGATTCTTCATTACTGCATCAAACTCACTTTGCATGGCCATTTTCCATTCATCATACTCAACTGCTTCATTAAAAGTAGTTGGTTCAACAACTGAAAGAGAAAAAATTTATGAACCCATATTAGAACTCCTTGTACTTGTTTTGCCTTTTTCATCAGACTTAACATCTTGAAGTAACTTAGTTGCCCATTTTGGTTTCTTCTTTTCAATGTTAACTTTATTTGAATCATCTAAGTCAACTTGTGAATAATGCAAAGTATTGTCAACCTGTTTCAAGGTGTCTTCAACCTGTTCATCATCCTGTACTTCTGAAGTGAGATCAAACCATTGTTCATTCCTTGTCTTGTTTAAGTGTTGCATCCTTAATTGTTCCTTAGTTACCTTTTCCTCTAAGTGACTAAGTTTTTTTTCAATGTCTTCTACACTTAAACTTTTTGTTTCATCAAAAATCACATCCCTGCTGACAATAAACTTTCCATCTGACAGAAGCCTATACCCCTTTTTCTCATTGGAATAACCAATCAACATGCACTTAACACTTCTAGACTCTAACTTCTTTCGCTTTTATTTTGGGACAAGTGCATAACAAACTGAACCAAAAACTCTCAAATGTTTGACCATAGGTTTGAATCTATACCAAGCCTCAAAAGGAGTTATTCCATCAAGTGATGATGAAGGAGATCTATTCCTCAAATAAACTGCTGTATGAACTGCTTCTACCCAATAACATGATTTCAACCCTTTGAAAAATAACATTGCTCTAGCCATGCCCAATAAAGTCTGATTCATCCTTTCTGATACTCCATTTTGCTGCAGAGTATAAAAATTGGTCAATTGTCTTTTAATCCCTTTTTCCTGACAATAAGTCAAAAAATGATTTGATGTAAACTCACCATCGTTATCAGTTCTCAAAGTAGCAATCTTTTCCTTTGTTGCTGTTTCAACCAAATTTTGAAATGACTGAAACTTTTCAAACACTTCTGATTTTTCCTTCAGAAAATACACCCAAACCATCCTGCTAAAATCATCAATAAACAACAAAAAATATTTACAACCACCAAGTGAAGTTTCCAAAGGACCACAAACATCCCTATGAACAAGCTGTAATCTCCTTGTTGCTCTCCAAGTGCTTTTTGAAAAAGCTATCCTTCTATGTTTGCCATAAATGCAAGCTTCACACTTTGCATTTTCCTTCCGAAAAGTAGGCAACCCCTTTACCATTCCTTGTTTTTGAAGCTTTACAAGACTATCAACATTCAAGTGCCCAAAACGAATGTGCCACAATCGGATAGGTGAAACATCAGTTTCAACTAAACCTGCAAATTCCTTTAAATGTTCCTTTGATCTAGGAATGACTGTTCCCTTCATCCTAAGAAGCTTTCCGTCTTCATAACCTGTCATAATTGTTTTGTATGCATCCTTTGTTGAATTAACAAAAAGGATACCATCTTCCATTACAATTTGATGTCCTAATTGGCGAATGACAACTAAAGACAACAAATTTTTCTTAAATGTAGGCACATACCAAACATTAGAAATCAATCTTTCTCCAATTCCAGGCAAATCAACCTTAACTGTTCCTTTTCCTTGTGGTAAATGAATAGAATCATCTGCAAGAAAAATTGAATTTAAATGACAATATTCATAACTCCAAAAGAAATCTTTCCTGTATGTCATATGCTGAGTAGCCCCTGTATCCATAATCCAAGCATCTTCAAAAACATTTTTGAAACAATAAGAAGACTGAACAAAATTCACTGATTCCAACTAATGAACTTGAACAAAATCCATTGATTCTGATTGTCCAAGTGCTGTAAAGACATATTCACAATTTTCACTATCGTCTGCATGAGCATAATGTGTTGCTGATGAAGATTCTTTAGATTCTCTTTCTTTTAGAATTTTTTCAAATGAAACTCTACAGTCTGAAGCATAATTTCCAACTCTATTACAACGAAAACATGTGACCTGTTTATTACTTCTTCCTCTTCCAGAGACCTGTTGGTTTTTCGAACCTCTTCCTCTTCCAGAAAACTGTGATTGTGTACTTTCAGATTCTTTAGAACCTCTTCCTTGATTTCTTCCTCTTCCTCTTCCGCGGCCTCTTCCTCTTCCAAAACCCTGACCACGACCTCTGTTTGAATTTTGAAAATATTTCTGATCATGTCCCTTTTGATGATTACCTGAAGACTGTTTTCTAGTACTTGCGACCAAAACATCTTCTCCTGCTTGCTTTGTTTTACCAAAAGTTTTGTCATGTGTGGGAAGTAATTCACTTAGTTCATCAAAAGAAATTTTATCCAATTTATTTGTAATCTGTAAAGTTTCCAAAAAATGCTTATATGTCTTAGGCAATCCTGCGATCAAAATGGTCACCATCATGCTATCCTCAATTTTACCAAAACCAGCTCTTGAAATTTCTTGTTTGATATTTTTCAATCTAGAAATGTACTCCATGACATCACCTCCTGAAGACAATTTTTGTTGAAACAATTTCAATTGAAGATCAATTTTCTTAGCTTCACTCTGAGAATAAAATAAATCTTTCAATGTTTTCCAAGCTGACCATGCATCAGAACTATTTTCAATATGCACATAAATATCATCAGAAACAGTACTGTGAATCAAAGCTAAGGCCTTTTCATCTTTTAGTTCCCACTTTGCAAGCTGATCAGGATTAGTCGGTTTGGTAGGCTGAGCATTACAGACACCCTTCCACAATTCATTGTAAATAAGAGTGCTTTGAAAATGACGACTCCAAACTTTATAATTTTTCGATCCTTCCAACTTGTCAGATTCATTAAAAAGACTTATAACTTTAGACATTGTAAAAAAATAAACACCTTATAACTCCAGAAGATGTGTATTATGCAAACCTTATAGCTCCAAGAATTAGAAAGCACCTTATGTCACCAGAATAACCTTATATCACCAATAGAAGATTTTATACAAAAATATCACCACCAACATGAAAAGAAAATTACTCATCAACAAGAATCACCATGAAAGAAATACTGCAAGAAACACCACACACCATGCAAAAGAAAGCTATAGGGGCTTGGCCTTGACCCACTTATAGCCTCAAGAAAAGAATTTTATAGAACTTCACTTTGCTCTAATCAAACCTTGAGTGAAAATACAAGTACTCCTTATGACACCAACAATGCTCCTTATTACTCCAATGCCCAATAAAAAATTACACCTTATCACTCCAAAAAATAACAAATCTTTATATGTGAATTGGAGAGATACAATATTGTTGAGTCGAAGGTTATAAGTTCTAGTCCCATCCACTCCAAAAATAACCCTTGTTATTTAAATTTTATTTCTCCACCCCCTCTTTTTTTCTTTTTTTTTAAATATAAAATCTCCAAAAATATAAAAAACTTAATTCACTTTTCACTTTAAAAAACTTAATTCACTTTTCAATTACATAAACGTGAATAAAATTCTCTCTCCAAATAAAAAAGTTAATTCACTTTTCACTTTACATAAAGGTGAATTAAATGAAAAAAAATTATAACCAACTTCTCTTTAACGTTGATGTTGCTTCCAGATTCACGCTGGTCTTTACTACTCTCTCTTCAACGCCGATTGTTCTATGCTGGTGTAAATGCTAAATGTTCTGGTCTTGGTCTTTCTTCAACGCAGATGGTGTTATCCTTCTCCACTACTTCAACGCAGATACTGGAGGGTGAACTTTCACGCGCTGCTGTTTGGTTGGTTCAATATAGGTGCTGGATGGTCTCTACACTCTTCACACTTTCACGCTGGTCTCTACGCTCTTCAAACTTTAACTTCCACGCTGCAGTGACTTTAACTTCCACGCTGCAGGCTTTGTCCGAGCACAGGGGGATGCTGACAGTGCAATTGATAGGCTCGTATCTCATGGGCTGGATCGAATTGGTCTTTAAGCCTCCACGCTGAACTCCAAAACTTTACACTATTGTTTAGTGTATGCTTGGATTCGTTTTTAACTTCTCCTCCAAAAACATTAACACTTGGTTCTTTCTATGCTTAGCCTCTCTCTTCAACACCAGCTATATATATATATATATATTTTTATTTTTTTAAATTCACTTCCACAAAATTTAAATAACCTTGCCTTAAAAATATATATATTTTACTCTCTCAAAAAAAACTACATAGATCTTTTTAAATGTGTTTTAGCCCAAAAGAATAGGAAGCAATAACTTACGGTTAAAATTTCGCTATTCCAAAACCTTGAAAATGACCTTCTTCAAACAACCTTTAGCATCTTCCAATCAGGTTCCAACCAGACCAAGATTCAACCGCGTGCTCTGATACCACTTTGACAAAGTGTCCTCAGACACATAATTTTATTAAAGAAGAAGGAAAATAATTACATCACAGAGATGTGAGGGATAAATCCTGAAAGATTACCTCACATGGAAAACTCAATGGATTTAAATATCCAAAGAGTAACAACTAATTTACCGTTACTAAAACTAACTAAGAGACACCTCACATAATCATGTGAGTGTGTAGATGCCCTTTTACATTTATTAAACTAATCTTCTAATTATTACATTTTGGATCATAATTCCTAACAATAAGTATTGGAAGGCAACAGCTTATAAAACTTTGAGAACCGAATACTATTGGCCTTCTTTATTCTCCGATGTATATCAGCAGGTAAGAGCATGTATCCCATGTCAGAAATTTGCTGGCAAGCAAAAGGTGGTATCTTTACCATTAAAGTCTATTGCAGTGAATGCCCCTTTTCAGCAATGGGGTTTGGACTTCATAGGGGGGATGAATCCTTCCTCTTTAGGGCAGAATAAATGGATTTTGATAGCTACAGATTTCTTCACTAAGTGGGTAGAAGCTATCCCCACAAGAAATGCAATAGACAAGGTAATCATAGATTTTATTCAAGAAAATATTCTTAGCAGATTTGAATGTCCCAAGAAGTTATTGACTGATAATGCTCAAGATTTTAAGTCTAAAGCTATGGTGGCATTTTGTGAAAAGAATGGGATTGTTTTGAAACACTCAACACCTTATTATCCTCAGGGAAATGGGTTAGCTGAGTCAACTAATAAGAGTATTATTTAGAGTATCAAGAAGTTATTGAAGCAGAATAAATGATCATGGGACTCAATGTTAAAATATGCATTGTGGGAAGATAGAATAAAAATTAAAAAGGCAATTGGAACTTCTCCTTTTCAATTGGTATATGGTACTGATGTAGTGTTTCCTGTTTAACTTAGTATTCTAGTGATGAAATTTCTTCAAGATAGTCAAGAAGAACCCAGTGATATTCAAAGAAGAATTGATGCACTGATAGAATTACAGCAGAAACATGAAACAATAGAGGAAAAAGCTCAGTTGTACAGGACAAAGATCAAAGAAAGGTTTTATAGAAAGATCAAGGAGAACACCTTTTCAAATGGAGATATGGTTTTGACATGGGATGCTAGAAAGGAGCAGAAAGGAAAGCATGGCAAGTTTGATAATCTATGGTTTGGTCCTTTCATAGTATCAAAGATTCTGGAGAACAATACTTTTGTGTTACTGACTTTGGATGGTGAGGAATTGTATAATCCAGTTAATGGGCATTTCCTCAAACATTTTTACAGCTTTTGAGGTAGATATTGGATTTTAATTGTATATATCGGTGTGAAGAATACAATAAAGACTCCATGACCCAATGGAATTTTTGTAGAGTAGCAGGCAGTTGTAGTTGCAGCACAGAAGCCACTGATCTACAGGTTCTTGAAGCCTCACAGGGAGGACTTCATCCCGCAGCAGGACCAAGATGTTATAGCCTGTTTTTGTTTCTCATTTTAAAGCCTTTGGTTGTTTTTTAAAACATGATTTTGTTCATTTTTAAGTTTGGATTTTAGGTTCTTTTAAATCTTTTCTTTGATTTTTATATTTGTAATTATAAATTGACTTCATATGTTTCCAATTTTGGTTTTACTTAGCAAAATTTATAGTTTTTAGGGGCTTGTGGGATGTTTATATGACTTAAAGGTTCTAAAAATATCATAACGTTTTATTTTAAGCCATTTTAACCAAAGTTAACCCTTTGTTGTGAGTTTTATTTTGAAAATTATTGAAACAGGTATTCTTGTAGTGCAAGCCCAAAAAAGTTAAACACGCACACTACAAGAAAATCGCGTTATCTGAAAATCATGATTTTTGGCTCAAAATTTTTGAAATTCACACATAGGAGAGGTCATTCACACTTGTTAATGAGTTTGATACGTGTTTTCGGCCAGAGTAATCATTGTGACAACTGTTAACAGTTCAGGCAAGGAATCATTAGGGTAAGTTGCAGTAGTCTGGAAGTTATGAGATATAGAGTAGTGGAACATTAATAACTATCCATGATGAGGAAAATTTGCCTTTAGTTACGCATCTCATGAAGAGCATAGAAGGCGTGTTAGAGTTTTGGCAGTTTGTAATCAAGGATTGAAGAAGGTTGGTAATTTAAGGATTTGAAGGGCAACTATTTGGCACTGTCGTGGCAGTCAAAGAAGGATTTAAGAATGAAATTGGACACCTAGTAGACAGGAAAACATATTTCTAGTAGCTGAATCCACTATTCTGACAGGTATGAGGCGAATTACTATCATATTCCATGTATTCGGGTTCAATTGACAAAAGATTAATTATGTAGTTTAACTAAGAATGCTAGTATATAAACTCAATTGATGCTCAATGTCGAATTTTCTCTGTCATTAGAGTTAAGATACTTATCAGTTTAAGTGATGAAATCCAGTTCAGGGGTTTAGTTTCCCAACATATCATTCTCTGTTAAATTGCCAAGATCTGAATAGAGTTAAAGTTCTTTACTGAAGGAAGCAATTTTTAAGTTCAGTTATCTAAAATGAAGAGGAGTGGGAAAACAAACACTCAGATATGTCTTGGTTTCAAACTTTCCCTGACTATGCAAGATTATTTTTAGAAGCAGGATGGTTAAGATTTTTTGAGAAGATTTATGGATATCACACAGAGGTCTCATATAAGTTTGCTCAGGGATTGGATAAATATATTGTTACCTTTTATACCTTAAAGAATGAGTTGACCAGAGAACTAATAGCATAGGCTATAGGGATCCCAGATGAAGGCGAATATTGGTTCAAAAAAGTACCCTTTACCTTTGATACACAGAATTACTTACTCCCATATGTTGTTGCAGACTAGGGTAAAGGAGTACATATCCAAAAATTCAAGCCAGAGTGGAGAGAACCGATAAAAATCCTGCAAAGTTATATAACTTGTGAAGGAAGATTTGCATTTGTATTTAAGTATCATTTCAGTTTTTTGCAGCATCTTAACCATGAAGCAAAGATGAACCTTCCTTTCTTTTTCCTTAAAAGTCTGCAAAAGATGTCCAATAGGGTTAAGGAGCATCAATACCATACTAAACAATCTATATTTCATCATGGTATAATAAAGCTAATCATAAGTACTATGCTTCGAAAGAAAGAAAAAATGTAGGATTATTTCCTATTCTGGTCTGGATTTGAATCGGAAAAAGAAGGCCAAGCTCAAAAAAGACAGTCAAATAAAGGACATGATTTGGTCAAGAAACTAAAGAAAAGAGTCATAGTTGAGATAGAAGAGGATAATGTACCAGGAAAATCTATGACTCAAGAAGATGAAAATGTTGAAGATGAACAACAAACTAATATTGAGGAAAATGAAATATCAAAGGCAGGAATGAAGAATTTGGAGCATATAGAAGATAGTCTTCATGTAAAGTAAACCAGCAAGTAAATTAAAGTTTGAAAGAACAGGGAATAAGTTCCTATGGAAGTACAGTCAGAAGAAAAAGAAAATTCATTGTTTGATGAAGCTAGTGTTGACATTGAACAGGATGTACAGAAACAGTCTGAAGAAGGGGTAATGTCACGAGGGATGAAAAGAAAGTTAGTGCAGCTAGCTTCTATCAAACATCAAGGAAAGACTTTGAGCATGTTAGGGGAAATTAGGGCAGGTTGGAGGCCTAATACCAGACCCAAAAATAAACTTAGATTGAATATGAAAAAATTGTTAAACCCTAAACTAGCTCAGAAGAAAATTACAGTGATTGAAGACTCTTCATCTCAGGAAGAGTTAGAATACAATGAATATTTAAATGCAAAGGAGATGAAGGGTAAGAAACAAATTATTCCAGAAGATAAGTTAGCTTTCACTGAAACCAAAATTTCAGAGATATTTAAGGAAGTTCAAAAGAAGGTAATCTCAGACCATCATCAAGATGATTCGAAGAAGCAGCATTCAATCATATAAAGTTTTTGTGCAGAGAAAGGAAAGGTTGTAGAGCCATCAACCCAATGCAATGTTAAAGTCGGTGAATCTTCAAGGGTTCATGTGGCTATAACAGAGCAGCTGGAGGAGGATGAAGAGATTTTTAAGAAATTGAAAATCCCTTGGATGCCAGAAGAAATGCATCCAGTATCAGAAGGGAAATGCATTGATTCAAAGAATGAGAATTTGCAGAGGAGTATTAAACAGTACAAATATTAGATAGAATAGTTGCATGAAACAAATGAGGGGTTGGTGACTACTAACAGAAGATTGAGAGAATATTTAGAAGAGGTAAATAGCCACTATTAAGAATTAATTGCAGTTTCTAAGGAGTCTTTGAAAAGGAAAAGACAAACACAAAATCTATATGCAGAGCTGAAGCAAACCATACAAGACCTAACACGACAAAATCAGGAGCTTTCAAAAAGAGTTGAAGACCTGGAAGCTGATCATCAGAAAGAAAGAAATAAGACTTAAGATTTAGAAGGGATAGCTCTATTGGCAGCGGCTGCTAAGGACTTGTAAAGTGCTTTAAGAATAATGGTTATTAGTTAGTCTTTGAAAAATTTAGTTTAATTTGTATGACTATATTTGTATTGAATAATTCGGTAGTATGACCTGAAAAGTAGTTTTTTCAGTTATGTAACTGTCTTTGGGAAACTAAGATAAAAGTAAGGCTTGAAAAGGACTGGGGGTTCAAATTTTTGTACAAGGGGAGGCTATCAAGCTACTGTTTTATGGAGCTAAGTGTAAAAAACTCTTATGTATTTTGAATGACTGATTATGGAATATATGCAAACTATAAGCGCTTTTTATCCTATCTGTTGGTTTCATTTCTAATTGGTTTAATCACTTAGTTGATATATTCATTTCTTGTTTGAGGTTATCATTCATGAAATGCTTGTTAACTGTGGATGAAATTCAGTGCTGTGATTATTGTTTATGGTTTATGTTTTATATATTATGCATCTCATTCTTTCATTGTTGCATGATTTAGTGTTTTTCTAAAAAACCTATTTTACTTAATTTTGTTTTATGAGATTGTGTTGGCTTGTTCTTTTTTAGTCTGAGAACAATTTCTGGCACTAACAGGTTCAATCAATTTATATTTTTATATCCAATTATTTTGTGTTGTTCATCATGACTAATTTGAATCAAGCCCACTTAACCAATATTAATTATTACTCATGGAATTCATACATGGAATATCTATTGAGAAGAAAGGACTATATGTGATTTGTTGGGTACAAATATTTCACCTTTGGATGTCTTCAGGAAAACCAAGTGGGAAAAAAACAATGAACCTTGTATATTCATTCAAATGTCAATCTCATAAGATTTTATTGTTCACCTTCAGGGGCTGACAAACCAAGGGAAGCTTGAACCAAGATTTAGTAGTTGTTTGGTAAACATTATGATAATTAATTTCATCAACTCAAGAATGATATATTTTCTTTGGATCCTATAAAATTTAATCACATTGAATATTGTGTCTCGAGAATCAAGTCTACATCTAAAAGTTTAAGATGATGAAACCTATTTTTGCAAATTGCAGTATGAAGAAAACGGTGATTAGTGGTGTGGTGGAAGAAAGGTCCCAATAAGAAGCAATGTGAAAGAAACGAAAGGAACATGGGTCCTAAACCCAATTAGTCTTCCTTTGCTCCAAATCCAAAACAAGAAGAAAATTATAAGGGAAAAATAATAAGCGTTGCAACTTTGTGAATGTGATAGCCATCTTGAATCACATTGTTCGGAAAACATGGAAGTGTTGGAGATAGTAATGAAGTAACACAACATCAATATTGACCTTGTTTCTTCTTATTACCATTCTCCATTTAAAGTTCAAGACATTTATATTTATGTTTACAACTTCAACGTTAAAAAATATTTTGTAGGTGATTGGAATTTAGATTTACGGGCCTATCATCATGTGGTTAAGGCTAAGGTCATAACTATACTTAATGATTTTAACACCAAGCATATCTATGTTGGTGATAATAGGTCCTTAGAAGTTTCAATATCATGAAATTTTCAATCATATGGAGAAAGTATACTTTGATCCCCCAATTTCCCTATAATCTTCTATCTATCTACCAAGAAACTAATAATAGTGTTGCAAAAATTGTAGAGTTTTATTTGTATAGTTTTTTAATCAAACATTTGTTTGATCGTCAACATTTAATAGCTCAAGTAATGCTAAAGGTTTTTCCAAAATGTACAAGCTCATAGTTTTTGGTCATATTCACTTATGGTTTCATGTCAATCATACTAATAATTTGAGCCAACCCCAATGCAAATGATTTTGACACTTACATTATCACTTACTGCAACAAGTATGTCAGCATTAAACAATACATGATCTTCCTCATGTTTATTTCCTTGATGGTGCTTTTTAGGGTGTTCTCTTGGAAATCACCATTGAGATAGTTTTCACAAAACTGCCTATTAACTTTAATCAACACCTTTGGTGCTTGTTCATAATCATTTCTATGGTCCTTTATGCTCTACTTCATTTTTTGGTCACAAGTATTAATATTCTCTTTATTAATGATTTTGTAGGTTAACTTGGGTTTATTTTCTCACATGAAAAAATAGAATTTTCATATAGTTTTTTGTTTTTAAAATCCTTGTTGGAAAACAAACTAGTCATCATATTTAGAGATGTGGATCAAATAATGGAGGTGAATATGTTCACAAGTAGTTCATCAGTCCTTGTTTTCTTTACAATGCAGTAGAATGGTGTAGCTAAGAGAAATAATTAAACCTTGAAGGAAATAGATAAGTGTGTGATTTAGTTTAGGAATATGCCCCTTGGGTTTTGGATTGAAAGCATTTAATGTGGAAATTACATATTGAACCACACTAATACAAAGGTTGTGTGTAAATGTAAAAACAAAGAAGCATCAAGAAAAATAAATATAGATATTAGCAACTTTTGTATGTTTCATTGCGATGCATAGGGTCACATCTCTCATGAGAATCATAAATATTTACAACCCAAGAATCAAAATGTATTTTTTTTTTATTTGAAGGATGTAAAGGTCATATCCAAATATAGAGGTGATACTTAGAAGATACGTGTATATAGTTTAGTGTATTTTCCATGTTTGACCTAGACAACTTCTCCTTTTGTTACTCTATCAATTTATTCCTTGTTTAATCATTCTCATGGTATTACTTATGTTATGGATACTAGTACTTATAATGATGTAAACACCTATAGGAATTGACTTGGTTGACATTTAACTCCTTCTAGGATGTTTTTTGCACATGTAAATATGAAAAAATATTTGAAGGTGGAAAATACCTACATCTAGTAATAATAAAAATTGTAAACTAGATTTGTGAATCTTGCCTTAAGGAAAAGGAAGGGATAACACTTATTACAATAAAAAATCATTTTAAGTATTTAAATAAATAACAAGTGTACATGAATTTTTATTAAGAAAAAAACATGCCACTTAAATATATAGCACCAACAAAAGGAGGGTTTAGAACCAAAATTTACCATCACCAAAACAAAAAAACTTGAGCATACAATATTACATATACATATCCATGCTAATAAAAGTGTATATTTTTTTAAGTCTTCACCAGTTGACCCACATCCCAAAATACACAAACATCCATGCCCACCACGCAATCAACAATTAGTTTGAATTCAGCGTCATGTGAGGGTTCATCATAACATTTGAGGGTTGATCGCCAACCTTCTAAATTAGGTGTATGATTAGAAATTATTAACCATAAAACATCATTTCTATCTTGAGGCTCCATAAGCTTCTCAACCTCTAAAACATAAGATCCAACTTGATGAACATATGTTTCACTTGGGTACGAGAATTTCACCAACTATGGTTTCCCTCCCTTCATTTCCTAATAGTACAACTAACTAAATTAGGATGGTTTCCTCGTGGTATTATGGCTATATAGATTATATTGGATGTACAATAGATATACCTAGTGTATTCTTGTGTATGATGCAAGGAATAACATTTATTAATTAACATTATACATGAATAAAGTCTTTCTATGATACCTACTAATTCATTAAATCCAATGAATTGATTGCAAAGGATAAAATTCATATAGACATAGAGTGAGGTATGTTGAGATGTCATATAGTGGTTGAGATCACTACAAAGAAAATCCCTTGGAACGGAGGTCATAGCAGAGGATTTTAGTGTTACAAGATTGGCAAAAAAAGTTAAAAAAAAACCTCTGTTACAACCTCCTCCAATGGTAGCGAATGTTTTAACGGAGGTCATAACGGATAAATTTTATACCTAAAAAAAACTTTAAAGTCAGATGTTTTAGCAGATGTTTTTTATCGGTGTGTTTTGTTTAAAATAGGTGCACCCGTACATTTCACAACACAATGCACTGGTGTTGTACAATGTAAAGTATCTACACCATTGCATTCAAACATAAAGAGCACCTGAAATAACAGAATTTCAATGTCATACCAATGCTCGCATATCAATCATATGCACCAGTTCTTTATTACATAACAAACGCATTGATGTGATATGTCACATCGCACGCATCATATAAAATTTATTTTTTAGCTTTCCTAGCGCTGTCAATTGATATCAGCGCACTAGTAAGTATAAACCAATTATATGCATTGGTGTGTATAAACCAATGATATGCATCAATGCGTAAAAACCAATGATATGAACCAGTGCGAAAAACAAATGAAAATGCATCGGTGACTACGTATGACAAGTGAGAATCTTTATTTTAAAATTCAATTGTGTGTTTAATCAACATAACCGCACCGTTACGTATAAATTGTGATGACGCACCGATGCACCTAATTATGGTATACGCCGTCGATGTGTCATCGATTACCAAAAACACTGCATATGGTTCTTTGAATAGTGGTTACTAACATTGCAGCAAAGTATATCAATTTTAATGATTGTATTTGTGAGTTTTATTAGTGTTTAGGGAGATGCACCGACATTAATTATCAAAAGCACCACATATGATTCTTTGAACAACGACTACTGACATTGTATTGATATATATATATTAATACATTACTTATTTGAAATTGAAATATTTTTTTATAGTACTATCCATTTCAATTTTAACTATTGGGTTTGTTTGGATTAATTTCTTATATCATAAATGCAGATAACTATTGTAATATTTAATCATCTATACATTTAATTACCAACGTATTGTTTCACATGTAACATTTGACAATATTATTGAAGAATGCAATTGAAAAAAAAAATTATTATACATCAATAACACTGCCTTTGTCATACAAAATAGGACAACATAGAGATAACTATAACCAAAATGTCAACATGCATGTAATTGTTACACTTATTTATAATTCTTTGTTTTTGAATTCAAATAGTATGTCCAGTACATTATTATACAACATTTATGATTTTCACAGACAAATATTTCAAAATGTACAACAAGCAACAACACCTTGCATTAACATCAAAATTAAATATGGATCATCATTCTTCGCTGGAACAGTTATCGGTACTAGAGCCACTTGCATCAATTGGGTTATTTGGTTGAATGTTTTTTTCATTGGCTCGATTTTTTTCCTCTTCTTTAATAACTAGCATCTGCAAACATAAAAATAAAGTGCACTGAGTGTATCTACATTGTCGGGAATAATGAAAATAAAATAGATAGTATACATGAATGTAAATCGAAAAGAGATGTACCTGCATAGTAATAATTGAGTCATGAACTATACATATTCTTTCAAAACCATATCGCATGCCTTCCATCAACAAGTCTTATGTTGGCTCCACTCCATACTTTGTTTCCTGTAAGTTTTATGACCCATCACAATTAATCGTGGATTTAATATAAAGAATTTTTTAATTATAAAATGAGAGAAGTAAAACAATATAGATTCTTACAAAATCCAAAATTAATTTTTTATACGCCAAAATATACTCACAACCCTTGCTTAACCCAATGTTAGTCAATTCAAATGATGGTTCATCTTTGTATGTTAACGCTCGTTTGAAAACATCCAAGGATTGACAGTGAAAACAAAAAAAAAACAAATATACAAATCAAAAACACTACGAAATCTTAATTTCTTATAAGGAAATCACAAATACTCACAAAATTTGCTATCAACCCCTTTCTTCCTTGTTGTCATATCTTCTATGTCTATTGGGTTCCATTTTGTTTTCTTTTATGCAATAACAAAACAATTGTAAATGAATATTTAATGATGAATTAATGAATGAGATTTACAAAATCCTATTAATCAATGATTTCATACATTTGAAGAATGTTGTTGTTGAGATGACTCCTCTTGCGATCAAAATATGTCTATTTCCTTGACCATCTCCTTGTACACATTTTTGGACACCCCTACTAGCACATTTTGCATATCACCTCGTTCATCCTTTGAGATATTCATAATATTCTTGGAAATGTAAAAATACTGCATGAAACAATTTTTCTGATGATATGAAAAATAAATAATATAGCAGAATTAAAATTATTGAAGGAATGACACTTTGTAGTAGTTATACATACATATTCTACATAAAGATGTTTAGGAATGTTACTTTTTCAATGATTATTTTTTGTTGTTATATGTTTTTGCTAATGCAAGTCTAACAAGTCTCATTGACAATAGCTATGGGAACGCCTCTTGTAGTTTACATGTTATCTAATTTTTCAAATCATTTGATTGGATTCTATATTGTAAATTAAAAGCATGTTTAGGCGTTCTTTCCACTGTATCCCTCAATGAATTATAAAGTTATTTTCCCCTTCTATTAACTTTCAACACCACTCCAGATGATCTAAGGATCAATTGATCATCATTTCCATCTTCCATCATTTTTTCCTTCTGATGACATTGACTTCTACTACTGTCAGCCCTTGCATAACATTCGACATATGTGTATTAGATTATTTGAAACATATTAGTGAATAATCATAACTACATTTTAATCAAATTTGAAGAAATAATTTATAATGGCTTATTTTTTATTCACCTGATTCATCCCTGTGCGACCTTTACATCAACGTTTTACCTCTTCTGGACTTAAATTGGTAAGAATATTATCGAGTTTCCTCATTTTTTGGCTCTACAATTCACACATTAACGAATACATATTAGTGAAATTTACAAATAAATCAAATAAATTAATTAGAACCACTTGCCTTCTTTGTAATCATGGATGTGACTCCATCACATTGACTAAATTTTTAGTTCATTGAACTCATACCATGCATTTTTATCAATAAACAACCTAGACCATTAAATACAAAAGCTATCAATACATTATCCAAATAAATTACAGAACTTCAAAATAGAAAACAAGTCTTAAATCAGTGTGTTTTATAAAATTAAACGCATCAGTTCGTATATACAAATAGACTCAACGATGCATTACAACAACGAAGATGCCCTGATGTGTTATACCAACACAAGTGCACCATGAACAACCAAAAATTATTTATCATTTTATGGAAATAAAAAACGGGAAGCTATTGTCATAATCAGTGTTATTTTTGTATAAACATATCGATAATAGACAACAAAGAACTGAAAAAATGAGAAAATTTTATGCGTCATATGTCATTAGCGGTGCGAGATAATGATAAGTGCAATGATGTGTTTCATAAACCCAAACGCACTGATTTTGACACATTCGTTTTTTTAACAAAAAAAAATCAAAAATAAAAATGAAAAACTTTTGAGGGTCGACATGGTTACATATTCGATCCAAATAATGGCCCCATATCGCACTAATATTTCTATATATATTCACAAATTCAATGAATCTAAAGTCCCTAAAAGGTGAAATCATAATTTTGTGAAACAATATAGCAATTTAACCCTAATGTAAAATTTTGCAACCACCAAAAACCAAAATAAGCACCAAGAAGAGAAATGTTGCAACATTGAAAGTACGTCTGAGATTTTTTTTTCTAAATCTACTTAATTTCTAAATAAGATAATAAGATCAACAATAATATTTACATGAAATTTTTACTATGCGGGGTTTTGTTTCATTCAACATAGCTGAAAAATTTCGCTCTTCATAATAATCTAGTTGCTCCAAACACTTTCTACGTAAGTCTCTATTCCAAAACTCTCCCTTGAAATTTTTAGCAAAAGAATGAATGAATGTTTAGGTTTTTTTCTTTTAAACACACTTTAGAATTACCTTTTCAAACTTAGAAATGTCGCCATTTTTTCAGTTTAGGGAAAAAATAGCTTGTGCAATTTTTTTTTAATTTTGAACATTTGATAGTTTCAGTGCACCAGTGTCCATGACAGACCAATGTGTTTCTTTATGAATCACACTGAAATACCGCAAATTTAAAAAATATGATCACTCGGCGTGCGTATATTTATGACGCCCCACATCACACTCTTATTTAAGAAACGCATCAAAATGAAAATTGTTGTAAAAATGCATGTATAAATATCTGCTACCAATTGTAGCTGATATTTTCTACTACGATAGATTTTGTGGAAGACCTTTCACAGTAAATTTATCGTTGTTACACATCGACATCTCGTTACTTGAAAACTTCTCATTCATCGGTGTGCGTATACATGTAACGCACCGTGCGGCTGTGTTTAGGAAATGCACCATATTGAATAATTGTGTATAATGCATGTATAAATATTTGCTACCAAATGTAGCATATATTTTCTCCTGAGGAGGATTTTGCGGAGATTATTTCACTGTGCGTTTATCGTTGTTGAGCACTGGTGCGTTAGTCTGTTCGAGCACACCAATACGTGTATATTTTAGTAGACGCGCCGCTAAAAAAATTTAATGTTGGGTTTTTTTTGTTCCACTTAAAACTATATATTCATCTCAAATTTTCTTTTATTATTCAACGACACCAATTACAATATTTCATAGTATATATATGTTGCTTAAACTCACCTTGTTCTTACAGCATGGTTTCCAAACTATATTGGAAGTTAGATTGGAATATAGTTCTTGAAAAAAAACTAGGATTGTAGAAATGTATATTGATTGTTGATTTGGCTCAAATGTAGGGAGAAAAAATTGTAGTATCAAATCGCCATTTATTTAGATTCCAACTCATTCCATCATGTTCAAAGTTCGACAATTTCTCCCTTTCCATCCCCAGTAAGTTCAGGTTTTATTTATATTTTGATTATTTATTTGAATTTATTTTACTTGTCCATGTGACTCTGAATATCAATTTATTCTTTATTGCAAGATATTGCTTCATGTTCAAGTTTGGATGCACAAAACATTACACCAGTTTCAAAATGTCATAAGCTCTTATCAGGAGCAGGATACCGCAAGCAGTTTGTAGATAAAAATGGGCAGCCACTCTACCCTGCAAATTGTAACATGTCATCTTCAAGCTGCAATCTTGGTTCATCAATGGTAATTCACCTTGAGTTATAAATATTTTGTTACACCCCAATAGTTTGTGTTTGTTCAAAATGTCAAGGGTTGAAGGAGAACCCTCGGTGTGTCACACTTACCCATTACACCAATGATAGATTACCAAATGTTGATGTTCTAATACCCCTTACTGCAGTAAAGAATCAAATAGGTGGTATAGAAAATACACGCAAGAACACTTCCCTATGCTCTCTTATGAAAAAGTTGGAATCCAAAACAAATATGTCTCATCCTAAATTTATGAACCCCTCTTCTTAAGTTCAGGCAACTTAAAGTTCTAGTGATCCAAAGTATTATTTGAATGTCACCCAACCAATGTCTACTAGAAGATCCAAAAAGTTGCATGAGTTGAGAGAAAATTGTTCAAGTATACACCGAGGTCCGTCCAATTGTTGGAGGGTAGTGATGATTTATCCCTTCCTATGAATTTGCAAAGTAAATATCAAACTTTTTACAACCGTTCTTTGTAAGGTGCTTGGTCGTCTTCTCTACCTGTGCCTGATGTTGGGATTGAATTCTCCTTTTGTGGTAATCATTTTATGATTGGGAAGTCTAATATTGATGCTACAAAACTTGGGTTGTTTATCCTTTCACATGTACTAATTCCTCACAAACAATTGATAGCGCTTATGTCATTTTGCGGTCCTATATATTGTCTATTTGATTACTTGAATATTGGTAAATATTAGCATAGTATTTCCATGTATAGTATGTTCATGAACGGTTATGCTTCTGGAAAATTTAAAAGGAAGAACCTGTTATATATAGATGTTCTTCCACGCACTAATGGGAATATTGTAGGATTCATAAATAGTTCTAGGTGCTCTTTATTTTCTGCAAATTGTTCATTTGAGGAACACTTCAATGACCATGAGTTATTTATTAAAAGGAAAGCACCAAGATTTGTTTTTGTACATGTAGTTTGTTTCCTGGTGTTGAGTTGTTAATAAACTACAGATTTTGTAGGCCACCGAATGCTTGTCAAATACATCTCACATTGGGATTACCCTTCGACATTCCCTTGGGGCGTAAGACAAAAAAACATTGATTAATTGTATTTGTCAATTTACAATGGGATCCATGTTAATCTATTGCTCAGTTTGAAATTATGTTTTATAAATTGTTGATTTAATTTATATATTCAATTTGATTATGTGTTTCTCAATTTTAAATTTTATATTTAATGTGGAATTGATGTTAATTTATCGCTCATTCTGAACATTTTCTTTATAAATTGTTTGCAGCTTATCATTGTGGAGAACCTCCTGCAATGAACAATCAAAATGCACGATATAACAGAAATATTGGAGCACAAAAGAGATTTTATTGATCGCGGGCCACTTCGAGGGGGAAACCTCCTTTGAGCAAGCTCAATACAAAATAACTCTTCAATGCTTTCATTAGCCTCAACACATACTTATATACTAAGTCTAATCTAAACAACTATTACTCCACATGAATGTGGGATAATGCAACCTATTAACTAAACGACTGAACAACTATTACTTACTCCCCATGAATGTGGGATAATACATCATACTAATGGGATGACTTACAAAGCATATGCGTCCGACAAAATAAAGAGGGGGGTTGACATGGGTTCTTAACATCCCCTCCCTCTTAGAAAAAGCTTTGTCCTCAAAGCTTTAAATGTGGAAACTGTTGTTGAATTTGAAGGAGCGGTTCCCATATAGCATCCTCTAGTTGTATGCCATGCCACTGAATTAAGACCTCTATGATGGCCTGAGAGCAAAGCTGACGAGTGCTCTAATTGAGGATGGCCTCTGGTTCCAAAATGATGGAGCCTTCCGTATCTAGCTCTGGTAAAACAGTTTGTGCTCTAATGTTGGAGCCAATGACTTTCTTGAGACAAGAGACATGAAAGACTGGGTGAATGCGAGAAGAAGGAGGAAGTTCCAATTTATAAGCAACAGACCCAATCTTATGAAGAAATTTATATGGCCCATAGAACTTTGGACCCAGCTTCTGATGCCCTTTGAGTTTCAGGGAGGATTGCTAGTAAGGCTGCAAACGAAGAAAAATCATATCACCGACTTGAAAGGTGCGCTCAGAACGGTGTTGATCGGCTTGCTACTTCATGCAATTTCTCACCATGTGAAGATTCTCTTGCACAATGTGAAAAATCTGATCACGGTTGTGCAGAACCATGTCAACTACCTGAACTGGTGAACTATGGGGGGTGTATGGAAGGAGCACGGGGGGTGACTTCCCATAAACAGCTTCATATGGAGTCATTTTAGATGCAGTATGGTAGGAAGTATTGTACCACCATTGAGCGAGAGGGAGCCACTTTGCCCATTGTTGTTGTTGTTCAAAGGTGAAGCAACAAAGATAAGTTTCCAAGCATTGGTTGGTGACTTTAGTTTGACCATCTGCTTGTGGGTGATATCCTGAACTCAATTTCAGTTTGGTTCCAGTGAGGTGAAAGAGTTCGGTCCAAAAATGACTTGTGAAAGTTGCATCACGGTCTAAGACAATGGAACAAGGGATGCCATGAAGATGAAATATCTGGTCCATGAAAATTTGTGCGACTGAGGAGGCAGTATATGGATGGCTGAGAGCACAAAAATGACTATATTTGGAGAGTCGATCAACCACAACCAAGATTACGGTTTTCCCTCCATATTTAGGGATCCCGTCGATGAAATCCATCAAAATATCTATCCAAATCCTTGTAGGGATGGGCAAGGGTTCGAGCAAGCCAGGGAAGAGTGTAGTTTCACCCTTTTGGCGCTGGCAGGTATCACATTCAGCAACAAACTGTTGAATTTCCCATTTCATTCCCTTCCAAAAGAAGTTACGTTGTGCCTGCTCATACGTTTTGAGGAACCCGGAGTGCCCTGCCGCTGGAGAAGCATGGAGTTCATAGAAGACAGCCTGGTGAAGATCTGTGCACTGGGCAAGCACCAAGTGACCCTTGTATCGCAGAGAAGAACCATCCCAAGAGTAATGCAGTACAAGAGAAGGATTACTGGCCAGCTGTTGGATGATTTGACATAAGGAAGAGTCATTGACATAGCCCTGTTGAACAAATTGTAACCAATTTGGAATAGGCATAGAAATAGCTGAAAGAGAAGCATGGTCATCAAATGTGCGGGAAAGAGCATCCGCCACAAGATTGTCCTTACCCTTCTTGTAAGTGATCTCGTAGTCATAACCCATGAGTTTTCTATCCCATTTTTGTTGTGCTGGGGATGAGACTCGTTGTTCCAGGAAATATCTTAGACTCTGGTGATCAATCTTGATGCAAAAATGATTCCCTAAGAGGTATGGACGCCACTTCTGTACGGCATGCAAAATAGCCATCATTTCCTTCTCATATGTAGAGGCGGCTAAATTCTTACCAGATAGGGATTTGCTGGTGAATGCAATGGGATGTTCATCTTGGAGGAGGACAGCACCAAGTCCATTGCCGCAAGCATCACTCTCAATAGTGAAGGGCTTGGAAAATTAGGTATAGCTAGAATAGGTGTGGTACACATAGCTTGTTTTAGTTTCTCAAATGCACATGCAGCAGCAGGTGTCCATGCAAAAGCATCCTTTCTCAGTAGAGCTATTAATGGAGTTGCAATCTTCCCATAATCCTTGACAAACTTGCGGTAGTAACCAGTAAGTCCCAAAAACCCACGAAGGCTCTTCAAGGTCTAAGGAGGTGGCCAATTTTTCATGGCATCAATTTTGGCAGGATCGACACGAACCCCTTATGCTGAAACAATATGCCCAAGATACTCTACTTCATTCTACCTAAAAACACATTTAGATTGTTTGGCATAGAGATGATGATCACAGAAAAGTTGCAATACAAGATCCAGATGTTGGAGATGCTCAGCCCAGGTTTTACTATAGATGAGGATATCATCAAAGAAGACCAGAATGAAGTTTCGCAAGTAGGGCCAAAATATTTTATTCATCAATTCCTGGAACGTGGAAGGGGCATTTGTGAGGCCAAATGGCATGACCAAAAATTCATAATGGCCATCATGTGTGTGGAAAGCTGTTTTAGGGATATCATCTGCATGGACCCGAATTTGGTGATACCCAGAACGAAGATCCAACTTGGAGAAAAAATGAGCACCATGGAGCTCATCCAGAATCTCATCAACAATAGGAATTGGAAACTTATCCTTGATTGTGATGTGATTAAGTGCTTGAAAGTCGATGCAAAGGTGCCATGACCCTTTTTTTTTTCCGGACTAGAAGGACCGATGAAAAGAAGGAACTAGTGCTAGGGCGAATAACACCTTGCTTGAGTAAGTCGCGAACAAGCATCTCAATTTCTTTCTTATGGTGAAATGGGTAGCGATAGGGCCTGATGTTGGGAGGGACACTTCCAGGAAGGAGCGGAATACAATGTTCCTCGGGTCAGGAAGGTGGAAATCCCACTGGCTCAGCAAACATACGTGCATATCGATCCAAAATTTGTTGGAAATCCAATGGAGTAGTTGAGACTGCTGCAGGTTGCATCTGAATGAAATGGAGCTGAGCGATGAGACCATGTGAACTTTTCTTAAGCATATTTTCCATGCGATGCAAACTAATGAGGCTGAGAGACCCTGGTTGTAAGCCCCGCAATGTGTTTTTGGTACCATTGATTGAGAACTGCATCCAAAGTTCAGCAAAATCCCATAAAATGGGTCCAAATGTGCGTAACCATTGAGTGCCCAAAACCACATCACATCCACCTAAGGGCAACGAAAACATGTCAGAGCGCAAGTTATAATCCCCCATAGAGATGTGCACATTACAACACTTCCCTTTCCAAGGTAAGGTGCCCCCATTGGCAATCATGACTTCAAAGCTGGAGCAAGGATGGATGAAACAATCAGCCTGTTTGGCTATCCTCGGGTCAATGAAGTTGTGAGTGCTACCAGAATCAATGAGTATTGTAAGAGGGAGTTTTTTGAAGAACCCTCTCACCCGCATGGTTTGTGGGGTGGTGACTCTGGCTAAGGAATGGAGAGATATCTCTGGTTGGTCCTCTGGAGCAGGAAGTTGTTGAATGTCACAATCATCATTTGTGGGATCCATAGCATCATAAAAAATTTCAGGTGCGAGTGGAGAATCCACATCCAAGAGAAAGAGATTTTGCTCAACACATCTATGTCCCTGGGTAAATTTCTCGTCACAATTATAACAAAGCCCTTTTTCCCGACTATTATCACTCCAGGAAACTCCTCTAGGTTGTAGCTCGAGGATGCCTGGTAACTTAAACTATTTTTTGGGTTTTTTCTAAATTGGATCAAGCCAGATAACCTATATATCCTCTCACTCTCAAGACATTGACATGAAGCTCACTCAATCACAAGGCTTTTAGTTACAACTTGTTCAGTAGTTTGACAAAAAGGTGCAAGGATGGAGAACTCACCAGGCTGGCAGACTTACACACATAACAAATGCATATAAATGGCTAAATCCTGCTGAAGATGGTGTTTATAAATCAAATATCACTAAATAACCAATAGGATGACAGCTATCGTCCCTTTAATAAATTTGAAACTTACCTAAATGCACATTCAGGCAATAAACACGGTAAAGAAAGAGATGGCTGAACAAATCACAACAAAAGAGCTTATACTTAGAATAAACCAAATGGGACACTTGATAATGGAACAGGCTCATAAATCCCTAGAGTCGAACCTTTATTAATCAAAAAATCATGGGCTTTATAGCCTCTTACAAAAATTACAGATCCTGAAAATCTGATCTGTTTACACAAAAAAAATAATTGAAAGTAATAGTTTTTCCAGATTAGGGATTCAAACCCTTGCTAACTGTTTGTTCATATACTATGAAGATATAATTCACTGAGCAGTCTTTTAGTGACTGAAGTAGTAGCTGACAACCACCACTGCTGGTATGCTATGGAATTGCCGCCAACAGCTAGTGTATCGGCGTTCAACTGAAGTGCTTTTCCTTGTTTCTCTTGCCCGATTTTTACTTTGTCACCGATCAGAAGCTTTGTCTTTTTTTTCCTCGACGCCTCAAGTCTGAATGTTTTCCGCAGCTTCGGCGCTCCAAGTCGCACTATTTTCATGGTTTATAGCCTTACTGCCCCATCGCCGATCGGAGGCTTTTTCGTTTAGCTCATCGGTGCTCTGAATCTATACGATACCATTCTCCATCATTAGCTCATCGACGATCGGGAGCTGTGACGGCTAGTTCATCGGGACCTTCTTCATTGACGCTACCGCAATTTCGAAGGTGAAACTAAATAAATTCACAGGTCTGTAGTTCTCAGCTCTCCCGATCGCCAATGACTTCCCATTGTTGCGCTATCAAAATGATTTTCGGTTGATCAATCAGAAGCCTTGTCCGTCGCCTCACCGACACCACGGAGTTGCTTGGATTTATCTCGCTGGTCTGTAGCTCGTAGAACCCGCAATCACCGATGAGCCTGTGTTGTCTCGAAACCCATAGTCTATTGGTTTCTCGCTGTTTCGGTACCCTTGTGGACTATTGTGCTGATGATTAGTGATTCCAAGTTCCAACGCCAACACTGCGGAAATATTCAGCTTTAACTCGTCGCTACTTAGTATTTAGTCCCTCCGATCGCCGAAATTTTCATCTGATCGTGGAGGCTTCAGCCTGTTCTTTTTTCGTCGCTGCGGCTCTTTAGTAGACTAATTCACCGACAGCTAGTGATTCCACGTTCCGATGCCGAAGTTTTTATACGCTCGTGGGACCCATGGTTTGTATATCTTCTGCTCTTTCGGTTCCTCAGTGAACTATTTTTCCAATGACCTTAGTGTTTTCAAATATTGAACTACTATCATCGCTATCGGAGGTCATTGGAAGTCTGAATCGGAATGTTTAGTCACTATATTCTCTGTCATTGCAGCGCCTTTGAGAACTAACTCGCCGATTTGTTAAAGTTTTTGAGTCACAAACTGATTTCGTCTGCGATCGAAACTCAAAACCTCTCTCCATCGGAACTCTTAGTATGTATTTCCTTCACCGTTGCGGCGCCTTTGAGAACTAGCTCACCGATCTGAAGTCTTCACAGCTTCTGATTGATGTTTGAAAAATGTTCCGATGGTGTAAACAGTTTCAGCAATACGCCTATCTGCCGAAGGGGTCTTCCACCTGCTATTTATCTTCCATCCTTCGGTGGCTAATGAGATGTTCTGATCCTCGCCCAAGCCACTGAAACCACAACTTCGTGAAATTTGCATCAAAAATAGAGGTCTTCAAAACTGTTAGTGATCTTTGTATCCTTCATTGCATCATTTAAATTCTTCATACTATCAAAAATAAATTTATTTTATTTGAGAGATAACACCGATGTTCCCGCATCTCTGCTTCAGACAAATGCTTGATAGGAGTGGTTCTAGGGGCTGGCGGATTTTGGGTTCTTTGAGGAACCATAGGTCTGAATGGAACAATAATGGATTTGGAGCGTTGTTGAGCCTGGATCTTGTCCTCTACTAGCTTAGCCAACCCGAGGGCTTCCATCATTATGTTCGGGCAGAACATTTTAATCTCAGAGCGTATTTCATCCTTCAGACCACTGATAAAACAACTGAGGTAGAATGCATCAGGCAATCCCTCTGTGTGATTGGCGAGTTTATCAAATTCTATCAGATACTCCTGAATAGTGTCAGTTTGGCGAATTTTGGTGAGTGTTCTTGTGAAGTCATCAAAAGCACTAGGACCAAATCCCTGTAAGAGGAGTTGGGAAAAATCAGTTTGGCTCGGCATGAGCCTTGATGTGTGGGTGGAGAATCCACATCCAAGAGATAGAGGTTTTTTTTTTTTTATCTCAGGCAATGGGTAGAAAAATAAAAATGTAGAGGGTTTTAGAAAATGAGATTTTTTATTTCGGAAAAATTTGGGAGGGTAATTGGGGTTTTACGGGGTTTTGGAAACTTTTTAAGGGACAAGAAGCAGAAAATGGGAATTTCAGAGGTGGGATGAAGGAATTGGAAAATTTGGCAGAGAGGGACAATGAAGCAGAAATTGAAAATGAACACCGTGGAAAATTTTGAAGGCGATTAGCTGAGAATCAGAGAAGTTATGACAAATTCTAAAAATTGACAAATGTGGAATTTTGGCCTTGAGGAAGTGAAATTGGGGATAAGGGCCTCAATGAAGGAATATCCAGAATGGTATCACGGGGTGATAGTGAAATTTCAAGGAAAACGGAGTGAAATCAATGAAGATATGGCTGAAAAACAAAAATTTATACTTTTTTTTTTTTTTTTTTCTGAAGAACTGATCTGTGGCAGTGCTAGAAGGTGCGCTTTATCAACAGGAAATGGAGTAAATGATCTATGACAATTCTGAAATTATGCACGTTATCAACTGTAAATAGAGATGGACCCCAGGTATATTCGGCTTCCTATTGGTTCAAAGGTAGTCACTCAGCCACCAAGGTTGTCTCAGGATTGAGTATTGGGGCAGTAGCCCTCACTTCACGGCGCAGGTAAAACTGCTAACTGCTTGGCCAAAAATGACAGCTCTTTGGTTTTCCTCACGGATGGGAATCTAGTCAATCTGGTGGGGGTCATTACCCTTTTCGCTTGACAGGTCCTCTCAATGGCCAGCTACTTCGGGGTTCCTGTGGTACTCCTCACAATGAGTTTTAGGGCTATGCCCAAGTACTTCCCACAATTAAGCGGATAGGGTTTAATCCCTAATCTTGATGAATAATATTGCTGCAAGAAGAAGAACAAATGTAAGGCACACAGAGCCAGGAAGCACGGCAAAAAAAAAAAAAAATCTCGAAATGCCACCCAACGAACCCAAGAAAGTGCTCTAATACCAGATGTGGAGAACCTCCTGCAATGAACAATCAAAATGCACAATATAATAGAAATATTGGAGCACAAAAGATATTTTATTGATCGCGGGCCACTTCGAGGGGGAAACCTCCTTTGAGCAAGCTCAATACAAAATAACTCTTCAATGCTTTCATTAGCCTCAACACATACTTATATACTAAGTCTAATCTAAACAACTATTACTCCACATGAATGTGGGATAATGCAACCTATTAACTAGATGACTTAACAACTATTACATAATCCCCATGAATGTGGGATAATACATCATACTAATGGGATGACTTACAAAGCATATGCGTCCGACAAAATATACCGACAAAATAAAGAGGGGGGTTGACACGAGTTCTTAACAATCATTTTGTATTGGAAATGATTATTGTGCTTCTGTAATAATTGTTTTGTATAATAATAGATCAAACCAATTGCATTGTGCTTACTAAAATAATTGATGTAATGTTGAATATTTTTAAATTGGGATTTTGATGATGAGTGACCTGCCTACCATCTTTTGTTGCACCCCAGTATAATGTCAAATCGAGAGAAGGCTTAAAAAAGAGCACAACTTCGAGAGGAAGTATACCAAGCATGGTTCAATCAACCACCTATTCAATTTCCACTTTGTCCATCATCACCAATTAGGAATACCTACATATTTCTTCTCATGTTGGCAATGGAGGCAATGAATTAGATGTTGGTGGATGAATTTTTACGACAAAGGAGTGCCATGGATGCAATTTTGTTTCATACATTCCAAGAAAATGAGCTACTAGATGACTGTTGGCGAAAACCCACCAACAAAACCTCATCGACAGGGTTTCTCACTCTGTCAACGCTCAACCAGCATGATCTCCTTGAGCACTGGCCCAGGCAAGTTTTACCCTGCCAAGCAACATTTGCAGAGTGGACGAAGTCTCACCCAAGATGTTCAAGGGAGAGGTGTCGGAACCAAGTTTTCGACAGTGATGATGGAGGATATGGGGATCCAATGGGAAAATGGCATGACTAAGAGATCCAGAAGTATGCAGTCGACACTAACTCATTTCCATGACTACAGAGTGCATCATATATTTGTCACCACAGCAGCATATAAATAGATCCAACCTCATAATGCAACAGCAATATTACAGATTTAAAACAAATCGCATCAACATCAGTATAATAGGAATAGAGTAAACCACAACGACATCCTAACAAATCATAGCATCATACAAGATCTAGATCATCACAGCATCATAACAAGAAAGATAGTAGCAGAGAGAACAGTAAAACAAAAGACGAGATTTATGCACCAACTGTCATATATATTAGTTCTGCGTAAAAGATCCAAAACCAGACAATTCTTCTCCAAAACTAGAGGTTGAATACATAAAAAATGCAACCCAGATAGGTCATAGACACAACAAGAAATTCTTTAAGATTCAGATCGCACTAGATCTCATGCGATACTCATAGACTCAAGATCTCTAAAGCTTCAGTTCTCCCCAAAACTTCTTAATTTTAATTGCAAAACTAGATCTATAAATAGGCATGCACCATTACATTGAAGGCCCACTTCTGACTAACTTATAACTGATAATGACCTATTGCGACAAACTTGGTCAAATAATATCTAAAATATTCAAAAAATTTAATTCACCGCCCATCACGCTGATCTGGCCTTGCGTGGTACCGTGTGAGCTTTCATAGTTGTCGCGACGCTGCGCAACTCACTTCCCAAACCCCCTGCCAACAGGCCCCCAACACAATCGTGTGGCTCGTCCCCGAGCCACGTTAGGTTGACAGGGTGTATGTCGACGTTCGTGCTTTAAAACCTTCAGATTGTTGTGCAATATCACAAACTTGAAGCTGGACTTTGTTGTCAATACTCCGACAATTAGTCAAATCCTGCTGCACTGGATGCTCTTCTCTGGCTTTGCCATCGACCATCTGCCAATTCTCCTGTACTTCCTATAGCATGGCGACTGCTTTAACCGCCAACTGTCCATTGTTTTCTTAAAATTCATCATGCTGAGCACGGCACTTTGTCAGTGTTCCAGTGCACGGGCAGCTCTCTGTTGTAGTTCCTTTAGTTCCTCGGCCTGTGTGATCTGTACCATCAGTGGCATGGCCCTCAGTGATGTCTTCAAGGTAGTCAGTTGACCTTCAGCAGGCTTGCACTTGCACAGTCAGCTGATCGAGTTGTTCGTCCTGCATAACACTCTTCCAAAACTATGTTGTCGCCTCCATAATGGTATTGGCCTCTTGCTCCATGCTTTCGAACTGAGTTGCAATTTCTTTAATGGAGGCCTTCCTTTCAACAAACCTGCTCTGGAGACGTCGTAGGCCGTACTAGGGCATTGACCACCAGGTTGGTATCGTGAAGATGAACAATAATTTTCCCCAATCGCTTGGCCTTTTTTACTGGGGTGAGCTCGACCATGTTCTCAAAAATGTGCTAGCAGGCTTCAAAAATAGCTTACTCGACTTCACTGCACCTGGAACACATCTGTGCTTGTTCAATGATCAGGTGGTATTGTACCTTTTTCGGTTCAGTAACATATTCAACAACCTTTCTTTACATCTCAGCCTGTATCGCCTTCAAGGATTCAATCTCTCACACTTTTTCTTCTGCCAGCTGCACTCGGACCTGATGCAGCTCGTCTACCTCTTTCTGCAGCTTCTCTGCCATGATTTATGACTGGACATAGCCCTCAGGCAGTTCTCTCTGTCGGTCCACCAATTCTGGCAGCAATGTGTTGCAACTCTACTAACGCCATAACAGATAATTTGTTCAAATCCACAGCCACACTCTAGATTGGTCACAGCAACTAGTGGACTTCCTCATTTCGCACATCGATCGTAGTTGGGGAAATTGCACGTTCCTAACCCGAGGCTCAGTGCTGATCGATGAGATTTCCTACATCATAGGTCTTGCAGATGTTTGCCTAGAAACAATGTCAAAAATGGAAT
The DNA here is from genome assembly GCA_001517045.1 of Pseudotsuga menziesii. Taxonomy (NCBI): domain Eukaryota; kingdom Viridiplantae; phylum Streptophyta; class Pinopsida; order Pinales; family Pinaceae; genus Pseudotsuga; species Pseudotsuga menziesii. The sequence goes on from LPNX010654927.1 coordinate 397,537, forward strand.
TTAATTTATCTCTTACTGGACCGAATTCTGCATGGTTTGATTCTCAAATCTCCTGTGTCACAGCCTCAGAAGTGTCAGTGACCGCTTTGATGAGCCGTTGCAATTGTTCCTCCATCCCCGACCGAATCCCACTGCCCACATCATACTCTTGGCGTTGTTTGGTGTGATTCTCCTCCTGCATGCATTGTGTTGCATCTTCAGGGTCCATTGATGACTCATTGTCAGAGTCGTGAATGCTTAGCTCCTTCTGGGCAGGTTCTTGAGGGGCATCAGGTGGCGACTCCTTAGACAATTCCTCTTGACTCAGCAGGTTTTTCCATTCTGCCTGCCACTCTTGAACAATAGCATCTAAATCTTTCATTGTGACTTTGTACGCCAAAGGTAGCCACTGTCGATCGGGGTCTTGCCACGCCTGAATGTAAATAGAGTGGGGCTCGATGGCGAACCGAATAAGTCATTGATACTTGGTCGCTGCATAAGGAGGTACTTGTGGAATAATGATGGTTGCGGCCTGCAATGCTTCCCAATAAACATAAAAATAAATGGCATAGTCCACCTATCAACTGGGCTCTTCAACCCATCATAAGTTCTGATATCTTGCACCTTGGCACACCTTCGCCGCATCAACTATCATTGGTTGATAGTCTTCTGGTTCCATCCAGGCAACTAGCGCAATAAGGATCAATAGCCAACTATATCAAAATGGCTGCCCATTCTAAGAAGCAAGTGCATCTTCTAGCAACTAGTTCTACAAAAACATAAACCAATTCATTTGCAACCCCTCAACACACTTCTGGGTGCATGCGACAACACCCAAGTTACATTGGACCGGTCGATTACCTCTAACAACCTTACTTTCCAAAATCCTTGTGTCGATGTGCATCGCTTGTGAGTTAATGTTATCTATTCAATAAGCACGATCGTCACATTGTAAGCCAAAGCACTCCTTCAGCTGCTTGGCAAGCTTTTTATTGGGACCCCTCCCACAGATATACTGAACAGGATCTTCCCCGGCCTTCAGAAAGCCTATGATGCTTGTGATCAAAACTACTGTAACAGGGATAGGCGTATTCAACCAAAGAATCCCTCCATGAAAACAAGCCAACAGTTGCTTCACACATGCATGGGATTCATTCAATCACCCAAAATGAGGCATATTGATGAGCCCCAACAATTCGGATTGGTCTAACCCACTCACCCAAGGTTGAGGAATCCACCGAATTGGGGCACCAGGCCCCGTCAGGACTGACTCATAGGGCTCATCCCTGACATCTTTGAGTAACAACAAGTCATGGTCTTCAAATTTCAACCTGATTAAGGTAGGGATGATGTCGACCGAGCACGTCATCACTTCTGGCAGCGGTGGCAATTTCGGTGGATACTTCTGACTTTTCATTGGCCGCCTCGGCTTTGCTCCTGGTCATGTAGGAGCGACATATCCCAAAATGTCATGAACAGAGATGCCCTGAGGCTTCGTGGACTCAACAGCTCCCGAGCTCGACGGCCCAGTTTGTGCAGTTCCTTCTCCTTGCACCCTCGTCGACGTGTAGGTTTGCCTCTTTTGCGACGGCGTGAAACTGGTCTTTTGAGCCTGCCTCTTCTGCTTGGGGATAGACGATGAGCCAACCAGCATGCTCATGACTTCTTCTTTGACAGTTGTGGGCTGAATAGGAGACTCTAACTCACTTGAAATATAAATGGGTTCAAGGTTGTCCAGCATGCCTCACACCCCAACCCTGAAATATGCACTCGACAACTCTAACCTTCAATGTTGCAACTCACTCAACAGCTCACAACCCACTGCACAATTCACACTCTGCTTTAACACGTTGCTCACTCGACTGAACAATGCCATCCTCCCGCATCCTGCGCGCTTTTTATAGCCACTTCCAATTCGAACTCATCATTGCCAAATATATTATCACCATTATTACTAAATCTGGTATTAATGACACCAAATCCATCAGCAATCCTACTCCTCTAATGGTCAGATCAACCATTAATGTGCGTCAATTCAACAAGGGCTACCAGCCAACTGTTTTAACTACCTGCATTTATTACTTGATTTGACCAACCTGTAGCCCTGCAACTGTCGCAAGTGGTCGACTAGGCATCACTACAAACTCTAAACTTGTGCAGCCTCTTCCCATAGGCTCACCTTGTTGTTCGAAAACAAAACCTTCATCATTTTTTTTTACAGCGCTTCAAGCAGTGTGCATCTCTGGCCCCGTCCTATAGGGCTTCAAGTGACTCCCATTGACGAACGTTGATAATACCATGCCATCTAATTGTTGTAATTGAAATGCACCTCCAGAAGTAATAGAATGGACAAGATATGGACCTAACTAGTGCATTTGTAACTTACCAAGATGCTTGATGAACTTACTATCCTATAATAGCACCAGATCACCTTCTGCAAACTATTTTTTCTTAATGTGGTGATCATGCCACTCCTTCTGTCAATCCTTCACAACCTGTTGGTGGAATCCAGCAATAAAGTGGTCTTCATCAAGCTGGATCAACTGCACAATTCTCTCTTCTAGCACTTTTGGATCATTCATGCCTGTCACCGCGGCAATGCGCAAACTAGGAACAATATACTCCATGGGCATGACTTCCTCTTGCCCATAGACTAGCTTAAATGGTCTCTGGTCAGTGAGCCATTTGCAAGTAGTGCGATAGGCCCATAGCACTGCGGGAATATTTAAGTCCCAATCATCGTGGTTAGCATTGCATACCTTAGTTAGCGTTGTTTCCAAAATTTTATTGAATGCTTCGACAGTCCCATTCGCCTGTGGATGGTTTGGTGTACTCCTCTTGTGTTGCACCTGCAATTCCTCAGTTAGCGCTTTCACTGTCTGATTGATGAAGTGACTACCTTGGTCACCCATCAAGATCCTAGGACACCCAAACTGTGTCACAATGTTGTCAGAATTGAACCGTGCTGATGTCGCAGCAGTACAATCTACTACTGGCAGGACTTCCGCCCACCTAGTCAGATAGTCGGTTTCAGTAATAATGTATTGTGCACCAATCTGCTTCCCTGTTGGATTAATAGGACCCACAAAATCCACATCCTATTTATCAAATGGTTGCAGCATCACCTGTGGTACCAGCGACATCTCATCCCACCGCGATGGACATTTACCGACACGCTGGCAGACATCACAGCTCCTTACGTAGTCCGGGGCATCAATATGCAACGTAGGCCACCATATCCCAGAGCGCAACACCTTCCGCATAGTAGCTCATCCTCCATAGTGGCCTCCCACAGTTCTTGCATGTGCTTCTTCAAGAATGAGGCCCTGCTCATGCAATAAAATTCACCGTCACAAGATTTCATCCGGTCCAAGCTTATATAATTGTCCAACAATTAGTTGAAAATCAGAAGCCTTCACGATAAGTTGCTTCTTTTGGATAGTTGACATGTCCTCTATGGCGACACCAGTGGCCAAAAACTAAATAATTGGTGCATAGTGATCATCTACGATGTCAACACGGAACAATTGGGCATCTAGAAAACCATCATCAATATTGGTCGGTTCTTCACCGTTCTCAACACGAGACAGATGATCAGGACCAGTGTTCAATTATCTTGGCTTTACAACTATTTCAAAATCAAACTCCTGGAAGAGTAACAGCCATTGACAGATCTTCCCCCCCAACACAGGCTTATTGACCAGGTATTGTAGAGCAGAATGATCGGTGAACATCTTAAATTAGTGTCCACCCAGCAAACAGTGCCTGAACTTCTACAAAGCATAAACCATCGCCAGGCCTTCCCTTTCTGTTGTTGTATAAGTTCGTTCAGCAAATGACAAATTCCTACTGGCATATACGATTGGGTGATCCAGGTCACCCTCACCTGGTTGCGCAAGAACAACCCCCAGCGCAATAAAGCGTTGACGTGCACATGGAACTATTTATTCCAATCAGGAAAAACCAGTATTGGTGCAGAGGCCATCTTGGCCTTCAAGGTGTCAAAACTTCCTTGACATTCATGAGTCCATTCATAATCTACATCCTTTTTTAGTAGTTTCTCCATGGGGGCATTAATTGCAGTGTATCCTTTGATAAACTTGCGATAGTATCCGGTATGCCCCAGTGTGGCCCGAAGCATCTTGTCATTCGTTAGTGGTGGTAAACTAAGGAATAGCGCGATCTTTGTTAGATCGACCAACAGACCTTCTTTGCATACTATGTGCCCAAGTAGCATGCCAAATGGCCCACAAAAAATACGCTTTTTAGAGTTTAATGCGATTTGATGTTGTCGACATCTTTCCAGCATCAGTCACAAGTTGTCAAGATGGTCCCTAATTAGTCCATAGACAGTCCAATCATCCATATACACCTGCAAGAACTTTTGAATAAAATCTTTAAATACAGCGACAACTACGCAAGAAAATACGGCTGGTGCATTCTTCATCCCAAATGGCATGACGGTATATTGAAAACAGCCCCATTCCGTGACAAATGTGATCTTGTGGCGATCTTCTTTCGTAATCCGGATCTTGTGGTATCCCAAAAATCCATCCGTGAAGGATTACATCTCTTGGCCTCCTATGCCTTCAAGCACTTCATCTGTAAAAGGGGTTAGGAACAGGTCATGTACGCATGCATCATTCAACTTCCTTAAATCCACGCAAATGCAGATTTCTCCCATCTTTTTATCCTAGACCACCATCAGACCTATCCACTTAGATTCTTCTACAGGCTCAATGATCCTAGCATCAAGCATCCGGTCTATCTCAGCCTTCACCCGATCCTTATATCGTGGGTTCAGTCGATACGGCCTCTGTCGCACAGGTTTGGCATCTGGTTTCAACAAAATTTTCATTTCACCCAGGTCTCCCAAAATCCCCTTCATTTTTGAAAACCGTGTTGGGAAAAGGTCCTGGAATTCATGTAGCAGGTCCGTGATCCTGGCCATGGTCTCCTCGTCACAGTAGTCCCCGAAATTGACAAATTTTGGGTTCTTTTCCATCCCAATATTGACTTTTAGGATCTTCAACGACTCATTCATTGAATCCATCGAGATGTCTGGGGCTGCAACATCGAGGCTTCCTTTAGACTCTGGAATATTAACATTCCGCAACTCATCATCATCTTCGGGTTCCCCAGACAAGTTGTAGTAGGTCATCATGGATTGGATGAAGCAATGTACATGTGGATCAACGGGATAGGAAACAAAGATGACCTTTAGTACGACATCGTGGATGATTTGTAAAGCATTACATACCTCTGGGTTGGCATCCTGGAAACTAAACATCTGTATGAAGCAAACAGACAACTCCTCCCACGTGGAGATAGTTTGGCGCAACTCTGCCACTACATACCAGGATCTCGGCATCTCTTCCAGAGTATGAACGAAAGCATGGACCCATTCATCTTTGGGCCACGACGCCCACAAAGTATGATGTTCAATCAAATGAGTGGCGAGGTCAGGTTGTCCATCGTATCTCCCCACATGGTAGACCTCTGAATCGCTGAATCGTACCATCATAAGTCTTTGGCACCGTTCCCAATCGTGGATCATTGGTTTGTATGTCTCCCCCAATCGAGCTGGGGTAGCCTTCAGTGCAGCCTCTAGGGCCAATATCCTTTGTGGTTCAAAAACTTTTTCTTCGAATTCTTGAAGGAACTTTGATAGTCCCGGCAGTCCTTCATAAATGGGAAATGTGACAGTCTCAGTGGCTACGCAATGGATAAATTGTGTAATCAACCCACACTTCCTGAATGATACTTCATGCAACTGATTCTGCCAATTTTCCAGAGCATATTCTGGGTGAGAGGACGCAGAACTATCACTGTGCCATCCAAGTTCACCATCGACAGTCGGGTGAATGTAATCCTTAGAGATATTATAGGCATGGTCCCAACTCCTACCAGCTTCATCCCTTACAGGTTCAATATACCGACGTCCTTCCTGAGGGTCCATAGGAGCAATGACCCTAACATCCTGGTTTTCAAATGTCATAACTTGTTTCTTAAAGTTGATAATTGCCATGATATCATTAGCCCATCCAATCCCTAGCAGAGTGGGATAGGAGCCACCATCTTTGACTATCTCTATCACATCAAAATCAGCATGTGTTCTCATACCTTCAATGTCGACAACCAGATTAGAGACACGACCAATGGGCTGCACCTTAGCCTGATTTTCTAGTAGCAGTTGTACTGGCGACCATCCCAGAGTCGGATTTCCCATCAGCTGCCAAGTTTGTTTGGTTAGGATGTTTACGTCTGATCTGAGATCCAAAATAACATAATCAACCTTATAATCTTCGATCTAGATATTCATCCTCATCTCCTTTCCTGTCTTCCGCTTTTGCAAAGAGTTCACTATAGAATCTTTCACTGCCTTATCCGGCCAATACAATATTGCCTCAAGCTCGATAAGGACATAAGATTCTCTTTCCAACGATAGACAACTTTCAAAGAACTGCCGCAAGGCACCATGCTGTCATGATGGTCCTGCTTCTACAAATGGGTCAAAAGTAGATGGCATGTCAATAATTGGTAACTTACCTGGATTTCTTCTGATCACATGCTTCGCTTCAAAGAAAGTGTCTTTATCCTTCGCAATATCAAATGCTAGCTTTTTCTTGCCAGTGAGTTGAACTTGTTGACGCAGTCCATCGTCTCCAGTTGTCACACTAGTACGAGTGACAATCCCATCGTCGACATCATTCATTCGTGGTTCGGCATGAATTGTTGCAATCGTCAGTCCTTGATTCAGGTTCTGGGCTTGAGTCACTGGTGGGTTCTGATTCATCGGTTGATTCATCGGCAAGTTCTGAGCCTGGGGTGGGTTCTAAGTCTAATTCTTCGGTGGGATCTGACCCTCCATCATTGGCTGGTTCTGTGCATGGAACGTAGGCTGATTCTAATTCTGCACGTCATACAACTGAGGGATGTTGCCAACTTGCCATTTTGCAATCAACTGAGGACAATTACTCAACATTATGATCATTGGTTGCACAGTATGTATACTGCGCATGAGGGCACTCCCTCTGATAATGCCCAAATACCCCATAGGTGTAACATTGGATCGATTCACGACCTCGTCCTCCTCCTTGACCTCTGAATACTCCATGGAATCCTCCTCGAACTCCTCCTTACTGAAACTACGGTTGGGCCATATGCTATTGTGGTGGGTTTGGTTGCTACTAGAAATAGTGCACAACTTGAACATATTGTGGCTGATTATATTGTAGTCACGGCACCTGGTTATACTATGGTTGTACCACCATCTGAGGCTGAGGTGCAAACTGCAGCTACGCTATAAACTGTTGATGCGGTTGTGTGGGGACAAACTACAACGGAGGTGGTGGTGTATGCAGAACTTTTGCTAGTGGTTTCACCACTTGTGGCTGCTCTTGTGTTGCCTGGGGGTCCTCACCTTTCACAAAATATGAATCATACGTTCTTTCCTGGAGAAAATCATAAGCTCGATAGTTTTTGTCATCAGTTCCTACTGATCGACAAAATGTGCAATACAGATTTTCCGCCTTCGTAACCATATTCTGCATGTTTTCGCAATTGTCATGTCGATGCCCATAGACTTGACACATGCGACACCATGGTATACCATCACAGCTCAATGGGTTCGGGACTCCAAACAGCAAATAATTCTAGAATGTTGGACATGTGTCCTTGGTATGGCCATCTACATGGCATTGGGCGCACCAAATATCATCATGATCTTCCTTCACCTTTTTTATATCTTGTAGTTGGAGCATCAGGTTGGCCAACTGTGCTTGAATCTGGTTCATTCTGACTGTGCTTTCTCCTACTGGTGATGCCTCCAATTTCATCACAATCTGCAAAGCCTCGCTCTGTGTCACAATCTTTTGTTGCATTAATAGTTGTCAGATATGTGAGACAAGCGCGGTGATGAACCATTCCTTGTGCTAAACATCGCTCATCTGAAAACTGACCCGAGCCATCAATGTCTTAAATCGCTGATCAAAGTCCCAAATTGTCTCAATGGGGAACTGTTTGATCTCTTCCAATTTAGTAATATACTGAGCCTCAGACTTCGCCTTCTTAAATTCTTCAAATAACCCCGTTTGGATCTCATCCAATGTTTTCGCGGTACCTCCCTCAGGAATCTGCATGAATCTCATGAACCATTCCAGCACACGACCCCTAAGAGTAGTGGCCAGCTGACTTTTCTTGACATCATCATCGACAATTTTTCGGGCCGTACAGATCTCCTCACACAAGAACCAATACTGCTCTGGATCATCAATGCCATTTCCATTGAATATCAGTAACTTCGTTTCGTCACCCACCATTCTAGGCCTTCTTCCTCCTGTTATTGCTCTATTACTAGACGGTTGCTGACACATCGAGCAAGTCAACGTAGAATGTGTGTTTCTTCCTTGTGGTGGAGTAGTGCGCAAAGGTGTGGACATGTTACTGCTGGGGTTTGATCCTGTCATCCTTCCGGGTATTTCCTAGGCCTGGTTATCCTCATCGTCACAGAAAGGTTGCTTCATCCCGTGTGGTTGTTATTCACGGAATCGCACTTCGATCACAGCAAGACCTTCTCCTGTCCTCTGCCTCTTCTCTCGAAACCTTGCTCCTCCCCTTGTACAACCACTTGTTTCCTCGGCAACCTTCACATTCTCACCAGAACTCATGCCCATCTACCCCTTACCTTTCCATGCATCTCCCCCCTTTCGTCGCGGTGCCTACATCCTCCTCACAACAGAGTTCCACTACTCTTGATCCATCTTCAGGATACCTTTTTCATAGACCAACTACTTAATGGACAATTGCAGCGACAACAAGAATCTTCCTTATGGTCCACTGAAAAAATCCCTTTCCACTTCGCTAAATTACTTATTGGTGTCGACTGCAAACTCAGTGATGTATCCTTCTAAGATACTATCCAACCACACTTCAACTTCTCGTGATGCCTTATTGTTGGTTTCTTGTAACTCCTGGATCAGCTCCGGGGTCCAGCATGTTGGCTCTTCTCCTTGGAAATTTGTCTTCTTCTTAGTGAACTTTTCCAGCCATTCATGCAAGAGGACAGGAAATTCACAAAAGAACCATCCGTGCGGACCATCGTGGATATACCTATCCAACCAATGGCCCATCGACAACTTTGGATTCTTATTTTCAGCTTCAGTAAACTCCCGCAACTTTTTCTCAAACCATCCTTTGATCTCCAGTTGAGTCAGATTGCAAAACATATCCTCCTATTAATCGCAACTCAGTCCCGGCAACGGAACCATTTGTTGGTGAAAACCCACCAACAAAACCTCATCGATAGGGGTTCTCACTCTGTCTATGCTCAACCAACACGATCTCCCTGAGCACTGGCCCAAGCAAGTTTTACCTTGCCCAGCAACATCCATAGAGCGGATGAAGTCTCACCCGAGATTTTCAAGGAAGAGCTGTCGAAACCGAGTTTACAATAATGAGGTTGGAGGATATGGGGATCTGACAGGAACACAGTATGACTAAGAGATCCAGGAGTATGCAGTTGACACTAACTCATTTCCATGACTACAGAGTGCATCATATATTTGTCACCACAGCAGCATATAAACATATCCAACCTCATAATGCAACAGCAATATTACAGACTTAAAACAGATCACATCAACATTAGTATAATAGGAATAGAGTAAACCACAGTGACATCCTCACAACTCATAGAATCATACCAAATCTAGATCATCTCAGCATCATAACAAGATAGATCGTAGAAGAGAGAACAGTAAAACAAAAGACGAGATTTATGCACCAATTGTCATATATATTAGCTCTGCGCAAAAGATCCAAAACCAGAGAATTCTTCTCCAAAACCAAAGGCTGAATACATCAAAAACGCAACCCATATAGGTCACAGACACAACAGCAAATTCTCTAAGATTCTGATTGCACTAGATCTCATGCGATACTCATAGACTCAAGATTTCTAAAGCTTCAGTTCTCCCCAAAATTTCTTAATTTTAATTGCAAAACTAGATCTATAAATAGGCATGCGCCATTACATTGAAGGCCCAACTCTAACTAACTTATAACTACTAATGACCTATTGCGACAAACTTGGTAAAATAATATATAAAATATTCAAAATAATTATTTTGCCTCCCATCGCGCTGATCTGGCCTGGCATGGTACCATGTGAGCTTGCGCAGGTGCCACAACATTGCGCAACTCACTTACCAAAACCCCTGCCAACAATGACGCCCATATCAGTGAAACCTTCTTCGAAATCCTTAAATTGACAGATTCCACACCTCTCTTTGAACCTAGCTAGTCAAAGTCTACACAGTTGGGGACAACAATGTTACTATACAACTTGAAATCAAATTATAGCATGTTTGGCGTGTGGTTCTCATCAATATTAAGGTAGTTTACCATCAACTACATTATATTTTGAGGAATCTTGTTACATGATTATCATTGAAAATGGTCAATTTTATGAACGTTAAATGACATTATACATTTGTATTTCCCACTAACTATAGGTTATTCAAAGATAAGGTACTTCTAAATGATAATGTCTTTCCTGGAAGCTGCAAAGAGGAAAAGCAAATGTTGAAAATGTTGGGTGTTGAGTACATCTCATATCATGTATGTCCCAATGATTGTATTATATGTAGAGGTGAATATGCAGACAAAGAGATATGTCCAAAATGTGGGCATGAAAGGTACACAAAATCTAATAACAAGGCTAAGCACATATTCCTCCTCATAAGATATTGAGGCACATGCCTATAATCCCAAGGATTCCAGGGATATTTCTTAGCAAAGAATTAGTTATGTTGCAAGGATGGCATGCATCGTATTGAATTGAGAAAGGAGTATTATGAATCCCAACATATTTAGTAGTCATGAAGCATATAGAGGATACATGGGCTGATAAATTCAAGGATGAAGTACGTAACCTCAGATTGAGCGTATCCATTGATGGCATCAACCCATATTCCCAACTAAACATCACCTATATTGTTTGGCATGTAGTAGTGATCAATAACAGTATCCCCCCATGGTTGTCCGTAAAGAATGAACATATTATGTTGGCTCTTATAGTCACTGGTAGAAAAAAAGTGAAGAATATGGATGTTTACTGACATCCATTGATCAAAGAGTTTAAGGAACTATGGGAAGGGTTATAGGTATGTGATGTATCCATACCCATCCCATCAGAGAGGCATTTTACGTTGTATGGCATATGTGCATACACCACACATGATTATCTAGGGTTGAGAGTTTGCTCAGGTAAGTATGTTGTTTGATTTGTTTATATTCAAAGTAATATTTTTTTGGCATATTTAATTCGTTGCAGCTATCTTGATCTTCAATGCTAACCGTGTGCTTTGTATACCATAACATCGCATGTCTTGTAACAAAATGTTATCATGGATGTAAATATTGTGGACATTATATGAAGGCTAGGTGGTCCAAATACCTACGAAAGCCAGTGTACCACTTCTCTAGGGTATTCCTCCCTGAAAACCACCCTTATAGAAGAGCAACATCTGCTTTCAATGGTAAAACAGAGAGAACCCAAATGCCTAAAATAATGACACTGACTTTTTGGCTTAGGGAATATGACATAGAGAAGGAGAATGAAATTGAAGAGGTGTTTGATTCAAATTGGGGGACCTATGTTCAATGATCCCGAATTCTTCAATGCCTATGATGAGAAAATGCATAAAGGGATGAAAAGGAAATCGATATTTTATTAGCTCCCATGTTGGGATCATATTAAGATTTCCCACTTACTAGATCTCGTGCATATATTTTGAAAAAATTCTTGTTCTTTTTGGTGTCACATATCATCCAAAAAAAGTGACAAGTTGAAAGTCAGGAAAGATCTTATTTATTCAAATACTAAAAACAAGCATTGGCCAAGAAAAGAAAATAGAAGAGAGGATGGACACTCTTTTTTATTTAATAAATCCAATGTCCCATGGATTTTGAAGAAATAAGATATTAATTTGGCAAAGGAAGTTATATTGTGCGTGGAGGCGCCTTCTTTTTATGGGTCTTCTCTATGATGTTGCTTCATGCATATGAAAATTTCACGGGTTTGAAATCACATGACCATCTCAACCTTCTAAGGGTAATGTTTTTGTTATTCTTTTATAAATTTTAACACATAAGTTAAAATGAAATCAATTGTTTGTGTTTACTGTGTAGTGTCATTATTCATTGTTTGTGTTTACTGTGTAGTGTCATTATTCATTGTTTGTGTTTACTTTGTAGTGTCATTATTCATTGTTTGTGTGTGGGTGTATGAACCATGAATTTTTTTATGACCTGCAACGTGTCATATCTAGACTATCTGCATTTGTACAATTGATCACATCAAAAGATATTTAAATTGCTAGCATTCCCTTGTGGCGTCAAGAGATAGCATATATTATTTGTATGTTTGAGAAGGAACTGCGATCAAATTTCATGGACTTGCATATTCATGTTCTAATTCACCTAGTCAATGAAGTTGAATTAGTCATGGTCGTCTCATGTCATTGGATTTTCTTCTTGGAGAGGTACATGGAAAAATTGAAGGGGTTTGTTTGACAGAGGGAAAACCCTGAGGGATCTATGGCAGAGGGGTACATAGTATATGAGTCACTCTATTATGTCAGTGAGTACATCAAGAAAATCGACCACACACTAGGCGTAGTGATTTGGGATGATGAATGTAATGAAGACAAAAGAGAAGGGGAGTTACTGGAAACTAAAGGAAAAAGATACATGATAAGGAGTAATTCATTTATATTTTGATCTTCACATTTCCACATAGTAACTATTCACAACGAACTTTAAAATCTAAATTTCATCCCATGTGTATTGAATGTGGTTTTCTTTCCATGAATACAACAAAAAATTTAGAAATTGGTGCAATCAATAAATTCATTCTTTACAATGCAGAGGAAACACAGTTGTGGGTCAAATTGTATAAAGACAAGAGGAGGAAATGGGATATTGATAGAAAAGAATTCAGGCGGTTGTGCGGTAGACGCATGCCTTTTCCAGACCATTTGAAAGAAAATATGCCAATGATATGTCCGAACAATTGGGTTGCAAACCAAGTTAGAGAAAAATATGGTGCATCTAGTCAATACACGCCTAAAGAGGAGGATTAGCTAAACATTAGGATCAGATGCAACAACTCGGTAATAAAATATTTATGTACATTTCTAACGTTATAATGCAACTTTGAATCATAACATATATATTTAATATATTAATGCTTGGGTTATTAGACATATGACACCATAATTTGTTAACTTTTTGTACAGGTGCATTCGTTCACATCTATGTGGGCTTATGGACATCATTTTTGCACCGAGGATGTTGATGATGTGTGTGTTACACAAAACTATGGAGTGGAATTCGAGTTCGACCAATCTAGTCGTGTTAGCCACTGTGATCGAAACCTAATAGGAGGGATGTTGGGTTATGTTAAAAAGATACAAGAGATCTGATTCAAGTGGACTTCTCATCTTTCCAATGTGTTATTTTTAGGTGCAGGTGGTGGGACACATTCGATGGGAACAATGTAAATGAAGATCCTGATAGTGGGTTGATATGTATCAACTCTAGAAAGTTGTGGGATGAAATTAAGGAGCCTTGTGTTTTCCCAAAACACTGCAAACAAGTGTTCTTTTACCAAATATGTTGGATAAATATTAGTGGTTCATATTAATACACGACCCTATACCTAAACATTTTTTTCAGAACAAAAATGTTAGCATACCAATCGAGGAAGATAATGAGGGTGATGGAAACATATAGTGATATGTACATGTTTCATTTCATCATTTACAGATTGAGTTACCCTTTTGTTATTTTTATCTCTAATTGTCTAATTATATTGTTTATTTTCATGTTATGATGGTGGAAATGGAAAGTTGATTATTGGATGCAATGTTTAAACAATTTTAGTTGGTTAACAACCAATATGATGTTAAAGATGGTTTATGTCTTTGAAGTAATTTATGATTGTATGGAATGAGTATATGCCATTGTCCAAATTACTCATATTATGTCTTTTGTATGCATATAAATACACCATGAGAACAACTTAGTACATGATTCGATTTATTTTTTTGAAAGTAAGGCTAACATTGTTCTTCCAAACTTGAAGGTGTTCTCTAATTTTTATATTAATATTGTAATAATGCTTGTATTTTATGATGTTTTTGTTATGAATAATGTTAAGAATTATATTTGCATCAATATATAATTATTAATTAATGGCCTTTATAACAATGACTTAATTTATGGCATTGATAACAATGACTTAATTTATGGCCTTGGTAATAATCTAATTTACAAAAAAGTTAAGGTTCTCTACAATGACTTAAATATTTATGGCCTTGATAATAATGAAATTTACAAGAAAATTTAAGGTGGTGTCTAATTTCTCCATCAACATTTGAATATTTGTATTTCTTGATGTTTTTGGTATCAATTATAATGCTAAGAATTATAATTGCATTAGTTAAGTTGGATTGAATTTATGCATCTCTATATTTCTAGCAGGTTAAACTCCATCTTAAAATTGTTTGAGACAGTAAGGGTTTACATGAAGCAGTTCACAAAGATATATGCTTAATATTTATTCACCTTATTTTATGTTTTGTAAATAGGTACGTAGTTTTGATTTGTAATTTAAATCCATGGTTGTATATTTCACTAAAAATATTTCATATATGTATCGATATATAATAATTAATTTAGATTTTAATAATTAATGTAAATTTATTGCGTCGAGAGGCGCATTCTACAGCCCGGTATGAGGTAGAAGTGTAATTTCGTGCTCAACGTGGAAGTGACACGTGGCACAATGTCGGCTCATGATAAATATATATTTAAAGCTCCCACAATGTCAGCTCATAATAAATATATATTTGAAGCTCGCACAATGTCGGCTTAAAGATTAAACTAGGCTTAATATCAATACACAGCAAAGCGCGGCCATTGCTTCCTTGGCAGAAGAAATACGGTCTTTAGCGGGCTAGCGTTCCTAAGGCTTAGCAAAGCTCTGAATCCCTATAAACACGAAATCATTAAACCACAATCCCACATTTTCCCTACCACGGAATGCGCCATTTCTTAACCCTACAGATAATAATTTCATTTAGAATATTTAAAGCTCCTTGCAGCTCCATGGATCATAGAATTGTTGCTCTCTGCATTTCCTTTTATCCTGACGAATTGAAATAAGTACCGAGTGATGCAGTTAAAGAATATATATTCTAGGGTTTGTTGAGCGAAGTAGACTAGGTCCACGTAGATGTGACTTTGAAATTGTATTCGCTTTCGTCATGTCCTGTATAGACAGTGACTGGCCTCTTTTATTAGGTCCAGGCCCGCAGAATAATTTTAACTATTATTGGGCAATCTATTATTGGGAGCCCATTTATTTCAAAGTAACCGTAAGCTCTGTTCATGGGGTATTGGTAGCTTAACCAGATGTCGCTCTGCAACAAGAATATGGCAAAAAATAAAAGGAAAAAACATACAAAATTTAAAATGCTTGCGGTTCCTGGAGTTTCTTAATCGGTTGAATGTGCCAACATGGAAAAGCAACCTTATCTTTGCATTTAGCCAATGAAATATGGTATAACTATCCATCGTCGTGGTGTTAAGACACACTAGATTGCTTATTTTTAGAAAGGTGCGGTGTAGTCTTGGACTCTCTATTTGGCTTTGGATACGAGTACAGTGAATATTTTGGGAAAAGGTTATTTTTTTAACAGAAATAGAGTAGTATTTTATCAATGCATAGGTATATGTTTGAATTCTGAACGAATCAAACATATATATTAAAATCAAATTAGTAAAAACTAAAATAATATTGCAGACAACTTCTTCAAACATGTACATCGTTTTTCTCATAACACTTAACACATTATCTTATCTTCTATGGAGAAGGGAAGGATATTAAGTTTTTATATATTCACGATATGAAACGCAGGATAATTCAAATAGCAAGTTAGTAGGCTCTTGCCTGCTGGCACCCTTAAAGCAATCTAATTTTACGTTTGTCAGGGGAATACTAGGGTTCTGAATAGTTGTGTTTGTTCCCAGAAAAATTGGTATTATGTTGAGTGACAATCGGCTTAGGCTTATGAAATTTCCATGATGTTGCAACTTATGGTGTCTCTGTAATCTTTAACGAACTTAACTTAGCTTGGTGGCATCATTCTCTTACTACAGGTCCCAGGATTTAGATATTGGCAGTGTTCCAACTATGGATAAAATCTTCACATTGAGGCCATTATACTACGCATTGCCAGACATATGCATGTAAACCATTGCTGCAAATACCTCCATGTAACTTCTTTTTTCAGTATGTTGTTTGTTGATAGATACCTGAGGATTGCTGACCAAATGACACGGTGTCACAAAATAATTATCCAATCGAAACTGTCACCTAGGTAGAACGCTCAATTTTCATGTATTTCAAATCTGCTCATACTCATTTCAACATCCAGGCATGTTCAATGTTATAATTTTCATATGTCAGTTCGTTGTAATTCTTATAAACATCCATTTTCTATTTCATTCATAAGGTCACCAAATCTCTCTATTATTCCAATATGAAATTGAAACAGCTGCTAAAACAGTCAATGTAAAAAACGAATACCATCCATAACATTTTCTAGAGATAAAACCCATTTTTTCTTCCTGGTAGTTGCATATTATTCTGAAAAGTAATCAAATCCATACAGATATCCGCAGTAATCTGACGATAAAATTTGTAGATCTAGCAAGCAAGTATTTAGGTTTATCAAGAAAAAATGGTAAAAACAATGTAAGAGATTGTTCTTCATCGCCCTATCTATGAATAAAATGATCACTCACAGATTATGTGCAAAAACGGTTAGACGATGTTCAATATTTTTCTTGATTAAGGTATGTCATGAATATGCCTGAATTAACTGAATGAAACCATAAATGACCGCATTTTCTTCTTCTACAAATGTTTCGAAAACCAATGTTCCATACATACCATACCCACCCTACCCAGCCATCCTTATACGGCCTGTACGTTCAGGCCATCGGAGGGCAGAGAGGCGAAGTCAACGGTTGACTTCGCCTCTCTACCCTCCGATGGCCTGAACGTACAGGCCGTTTACCTGTTTCCTCAATTGGCACAATTTTGGTTTTCGGGAAAAGCTAAAAAATGGAAACATCCAACCATCAAACTATTCTTCAATTCAAAATGTGAATGCTGCACTCAATGATTAGCATTTATCTCAACGCTAAAATTTATTAAACAAGATAAACGGTGTGCGTGCTGCTGCAAGATGAAGGGAAGCAACCATTTAATATATATAAGTTTCTAATTCATGAACTTAGGGGGAGAGTGCTTAGAAAATGATACAACGTAAAGGAAGATGAGAATGACTACAACTACAACGAATCCCTTGGATAGATTGCCTTCCCCGGATCCTCTAAATTTCATGCCCAAAATTGCTGCAATGGCTACCTCCAGAAAACAAAATTAAATTCCAGCATATTACAAGTCGATCCTAATTATATTCATACTCATAAATCATCAAAATCCCCTATTAATGGTACTGTAAATGTCAATAGGGAATCTATTAAATAAGAGTTCGGCTTAGACAGAGGTGGACAAACAGTGGATTGGCCATTTGACAAGGTGATGCGCTATTGCAGCAGGAAAAACTAGCTAAGCTTAGCTAAATCTGTAGGTGGAGTTGGTATCATAAAGTATCACGCCATGGTGTAAGAATTGCCATCGAACATC
The DNA here is from genome assembly GCA_001517045.1 of Pseudotsuga menziesii. Lineage (NCBI taxonomy): Eukaryota > Viridiplantae > Streptophyta > Pinopsida > Pinales > Pinaceae > Pseudotsuga > Pseudotsuga menziesii. The sequence goes on from LPNX010654927.1 coordinate 415,301, forward strand.
ACTTAATATCTCTGCAATATTCAAATGCAGGATTGAAAGAAGATTCCTTTTTTCACGTATTATGTAGACATTTCCTAAGACGATTTATATTTAAATCAAATTCATGAATTATGGGTTCTTTCATTGGGATGCTAATCTGTGAAGGTCTTTCTTTAGTTAGGACAAAAGAAGAATGGTAGGTAAGGGCGATAAATATAGCTGAGATGGGGATTTGCCATTGACATGGAGGAACACTCTCATATAGCTAAGATATGGATTCACCATTGACATGGAGGAACACTCTCATGAGCAGATGAAATGGGGTCCTCAATGGAGAACTTTATTAAGAAAGGACATTTGCATATTTCCAAATCTGCCAATGGCACAATTTTTTATCCTTGATTGGAATTGGAAAATGGTTGAGGATTGGGGTTTTGGGATCAGGGATTGTTGACATCATATAAAAGGTTATTAGCAGTTTTGAGTAAGAGATGATTTCTAGCTTCTAATAGGTATGAAATAATTGTGTAGAAGATAATGTCACAGTGTAGAGCCATAGAACATATTGTGGAGAACGAGGCAGCTCCAAGATTAATTTATTAAGGCCAATATGTATAATAGACTATACATGATATTTGATTTGATAGGCAATTCAAAATTTCTTAGCATTACTGGCTATGGATTATACTATTATTAATTAATGAAATGATTATCCCTTTGTGCGCTCATGTGTAGTACTCTGTCTCTATTTAAAATAAACAAATCGGAGACAACAACATAAATTTTCAGATAGTTTTTGAACAATTTGATATTCTAATTTGATATGTTCTTCATGATAAGGGTGCTTATCGGTTTGTATATTCAGGGAGTTTCTGGCAAATATCGCCATAATCATCATAGATACATAGATGGATGGAGTCCGTATGTAGTGAAAAATTATGTAAATTTTGCATTAATATATATTCAGGTAGTTTCGGCAAATATCGCCATAATCATCATAGAGACATAGATGGATGGAGTCCATAAAAAAATTATGTAAATAATTTTTCATTAAGAAAAAAAGGCAAAAAATAAAAGAAAAGATAGAGTGTGCGACCAATGCAGGCATAAGATTCAAAATATTAATGTCGCCGCCCACAACTGGAACCAGCTTAGATCCAGCTTTACCCAGCTCTATCATGCATTGAGAGGGATCAAATATTTCGAGGTGCAAACCCTTTTTTGGAGTGCAATTGTTGAAGAAGGGTTTGCACCTCGAAATATTTGATCCCTCTCGGCGCATGATAGAGCCGGGTAAAGCTGGATCTAAGCTGGTAATAACAAAATCCTATGTTAATATAATCATTTATATAACTAATATGAATTTATATTACTTTAGAAATTAGATATATTCATTAACAAACTCAATTACATGAATATTTGATATATTAAATTTGGCATAGTTTTGAAATTATTATTCAATACAAAAATATTCCAATGTTATTAAATAAAATTTGCAAATAATGATATTATCAAATTAATAAAACAATCCTTTAGAAATAATAACGCTAACAAAGTAATGTTACATCAATAATTAATTGTAATTCTTTGAACGCTAACTAACTTTAAATCTCATTTTTAGAGGGTATAAAATGTGTTCCTTGAATGTGGACTAAAGTTATATTATATAACGAAGATAATCATGATTGATAATAATAAGTTTGGAGAATGCAACTTTTGGGTTTACAATTGAGAGAAAATATTGTTCTTTTAATTAGTATTTGTCTTTCTTCCAAATAGAGCTCTGATATTTGTCATTGTAAAGTGAGTTGTTTCCAAAAAATTAAAATGTTGAATGATAAGTCAATGATTGATCATGTTCATGTTTACATTTTTTTTGTGATGTTCATATTCATATATAATAATAATAATAATACAATATGGTAATAATTGACTTTTTGTTACGATATTTGGAAATTAGACTTATAAATTAAACAAGATTCAATTATGTTATCATTTGAATATATAATTAATTTCAACACAACATTATGATGAATAGTTAATTTCTTTTTTATACAACAATCATAAATCATAGAGTTGTCACAGATTCATCCATAGTTTACAATGCAAATTGTGATGTTTTTGTCAATTAAATTAATACTTAGTGATTTAAAGACCCACATGATTTTCAATAGTACAAAGTTATTTTTGTACATAAGCATACAATCATCATCATTTTCAACACCTAGCAAACCTAAACATCATGATCATGCCATCATAAACATAATCATCATCATACTAACATAAACATAACCATAAGTTTTAACCAAAAACGTACATGCATCATCATCATTTTCACGACATAAACATAAACATATCATTATTATGATCATTGTCGGCATCTAAAAAATATACAAATAAACACCATCATATATA
>LPNX010654927.1:417732-495441 GCA_001517045.1 Pseudotsuga menziesii
GGAGATGATGATGTAGGATGGGGAGGAAGTCTGATTAGGAGTAGAGGACTATATTATGACAAAGGTGGAGGAGGAGGACATGGTGGAGGACGACGTGGATGAAATGTCAAAGGTGGAGGAGGAGGAGGTAGATGATATGTTGAATTCGGAGGGGGTGCAGGTGGAGGATGAGGAGGAGGTGCAACGGAGGCATCCTATTGATATTACAGCTTTAGGAGTCATTCTCCATACTTGTGAGTAATATCAATTCATTAGACTTGTGAGTAATATCAAGTCCTACAAATATCCTCATGTATGGAGGCAGGATGCTAATACTAAAGTCTTGTGAGTAATATCAAGACTATAGACTTGTGTTTAATATCAAGTCAGACTTGTGAGTTATATCAAGTCAAGTATTCTCATAGACAGTACCCTGTGATATGGGCCTTAAGTTATGGAGGTGAGCTTGTGAGTAATATCAAGCTGAGTCTTGTGAGTAATATCAAGACAGTAGAGTTGTGGGTAATATCAATTCCTACAAATATCCTCATTTTTTGAGGTGGCATACTTTACTTGGTAAAGTGGTTATATTATGTGATATATTATTAGCCATGGTCATTCGAGATGGATAAAGTTATCAAGTCTCCTCTATAGACTGATCACCTCCAGAGTGAATTACTTTTGCATATGGCTATATGGTCTAGGGTAATATATATGATCATTAGTATGTGTGACAATTCTTCTGAGTATAATATGATATGATAGATGATTAAACATAGACCATGCAATAAGATAAAGAGATAAGAAATAAAGAGATTATGATAGAAAGAGAATTTGAAGTGAACTCAAGTTATAAAGCTTCAGTTAAATATGAATGCCTCAATCAGTGCTTTAGTTAAAGCATCAGTTGAACTATTAATGATCAACATTCAGTTAAGTAAAGAATAACTTAGTGTTCATCAATCAGCAAGATTCAGTTAATAATGATTAACTATGTGATTAAAGAAAGATGGAATATTTAACTAAAGTGTTTACACTTTAGTTAGACTAACAGAAGACACTCAAGTTAATCAAAAGACGACAAAGTGTGTTGCATTCGACACTTGAGTTATTGCACTATGACAATTATGTTATTAAGTTAAACACTTTAGTTAGACTAACATAAGACACTTAAGTTAATCAAACGACGACACTTTAGTTAATAAAGTGTGTTGCATTTGAAACTTGAGTTATTGCACTATGACACTTATGTTAGTAAGTTAAACACTTTAATTAGACTAACAGAAGACACTTAAGTTAATCAAAGGATGATACTTCAGTTAAGAAAGTGTGTTGCATGCGACACTTGAGTTATTGCACTATGACACTTATGTGAGTAAGTGTTAGCATGTTAACTAAGTCATTCAGTTAGAGATTGAGTTCACTCCGGTGTCAGTTAACTATCAGTTAATATCTATGATTGAAGGTAGGTGCCTTAGTTTTGCATGATGAAGATGCAATGCATGAATTTATTATTCATAAAAAGGAAATACGAAATTGTGATCCATGTGTGGATAATTCTCATGCAACCATTCACTAGGGTTTGCATAGCAGTCATTATGGCTTGTTATTATGAGAATTGCTTCTCAAGTAGATCTAGGAGCTAGAACAATTTCACCATCAAAGTGTTTGGCAAAATATGCAAAACAAAAACAAAGAGACTAAAATATTTGGAATAGCACATGTGAAAGGTGCTAATATCTAACCATTATATTCCAACACATCTTGTAGATGTTATGGTACATACTTATAATACATTGGAGACAATTTGTGAGGCTCGAGAATCCAATTGGAAGTGTACATGTGTCATTGTGATATTTGACCTCAATCCCCACTAGGTGGACCAATGGAGCTCCAACTCACCCTAAACAGTCACGAACCAAGGTGTGAACATTGGTGAAGTGTGTTGGGGTATTAATGAGTCCAAGGCATGTGTGGGTGAGAAGAAAGAGGTGAGTGGGAGGCTCAATGTGGCAATAAATGCTCCTATGAGATCCAAAATGGACCAAATACACCACTAGCGCCCCGTAGTCAAACCCAGATCGCCCAAATCAAGGATATAGCGCCCCAAGGCATTAAATGAGGGTGAACATGTGCTAAGTTGACCAACTATAGAATTGGTGCATGTGTGAAAGGCCCGAAAATAACCAGTTCACCTCCTAAACAACTTCCCTAAGTCTAAACCATAGGATATTACTGCATGAAAGCAAATGAAATTAGCCTAAGGTCAGAACTATGGTACTAAGGATGTATTACTACTCCAACAGTTACTAATATTCTAGGCATATGGAAAGTGCATAAAAGTTGTTACAATGGATTTGTCTTCTTTTTTTCTCTGCATTCTCTCTTATCGGTTAATCTAGTTACGTTGTAAAAGTCATTCTCTGCAATCTATCTATTATACTCTAAATAATTGATGGGGGTTTTCATCATCTGTGTTATGATTATTTTCCCCAAGGTACATATTTTGTTGTGGATGAATTATTATGTGTGATTGAATTTTTAATTGTTACAGGTCCTCATAATATCATTGATAAGTTTTAAAGTTTAAGAATCTCCATTATTGCTCAAAAAATTAACACAACCAACTAAAAGTGTGCACCGATAACATGTTGCATCAACAATCTCATATTACAAGGAAGAATCCTCCATATCTCTGCAAGATCAGGGTCCTCACATATGTCATGTGGCTACACAGACTGAACACCTACATCTGCCAACAATTTGTCCAACATGTTTGCCACATCCTGACAAGACCTATCTCATGGCCTACGTAAACGGTGGCTAGGATGTCTACCATTCAATTGTGGGTCGGACTGATCCTACTCCTCCATATCCTCATCATCATGAGCGAGAGGAGACGACCCAACCTTCGCATCAGATCTACCAATATCTACAAAATATATAGTGTGGAATAATAATTAGACAATTTCATTAAAAATGGTAATATTTATAACATATTTAATTTGCATCAAGTGTAAAGAGAATAAAATGAAACTATAGTAATTTAAACATATGTTGGCAAGCGGTTTTGAGGAAGTAAGTTGTGCAACACTGAGTAAGTTGTGCAACACCAAGGATTATGCGCAAGACTAAAGATGGCGTGCAAGGCGAGAAAGTTGACAAAGAGTCGGCTCGGTCATGATTTTGTAATTGGTCATAGTTTTGTAGTTTTTGGTCCAAGATAGTTAAGAAGTCGGCCAAAGTGGACCATTTTTGTAAAAGGTGCAAGCCTATAAATAGAAATACGAATGTAATGTTGAGACATCCTATGAAATGCTATGATATTCGATCTGAGACAATCAAGAGATGAATGTAGAATTCTGAACGCGATTGTATGAACTTCTACAGAATATTGATTTATGTTTTGTCGCAACTGTGAATATGTTTTTGGGAAACCTATGTTGATGCGAAAGTAGTATGACATGACGAAGATTGATGGAAACACTATGTTTTATGTCTTTCTTCTTTTCCTATGTTAAATGATGCAGTTTGAATGAATCAATGTCGCAGTATGTCTGTTGTTTCTAAATAATGTGATGTTTCTGTGTTTTGAATCATGTTATGGTGATCGATCTATTTATGAGTAATTGTATTGTTGCTATCTGAATATGTTGATGCGATCTGATGGTTTATGATATGAATCTATGATAGTAAACCCTTGTACAGATCTTTGAAGTAATGTTGCGATCGTTAGACAGTGAATGCACAACCCTCCTTCTTACTGCAAAAATGTGGTTCCGACATTTCTCCCTTGAACATCTTGGGTGAGATTTCATCTGCTTCGCAGGTGTTGCTAGACAGGGTAAAACCTATCTGGGCCAGTTCTAAGGGAGATCACTAATTTAAGGGTGTCGACAAAGCATGAAACCCTATCGACAAATCTATGTCAACAAATGGTTTTATTGTCGATACCATAGTGCGAGGAGAAGGAGGATATGTTGTGGCATCCGACGAGACCGGAGATTCAAGATTGGTTCGACCAGAAGGCTCGAGAATTCATAATTCTAGATTAATGATAGAATAGTGGTTGGGGAGGTATCTCTATTCTGATATCCACAAGTGCTTTTCTCTGATTTTTCGATCATCTTGTACAAGTGGTTGGCGTAGTTGACCTATCAAAAGGAAAATTTTCAAGGAGGCAAACCCACTTGCTGGCCCCCGGAACTAATCCAGCAGTTGAAAGAGGTAGACAACAGAGCATCGAGGGTTGTTGAAGTGTGGCTTGATATCATCTTTGAAGGATACATCACTGAGTTCACGGTCGACATAGTCAAGTCTTACAGCGATGCGGAAAGGTAATTCTTCAAAGGACCAAGAGGTAGGGTTTCTATTATCATTTCAATTGTCGATTAAAATGCTCATCTGTGAAAAGGGTATATTGAAGATGAACTCCGACGAGTAGATATCTAGTGTGCGGAGGTTGTGGGTAATGCGAAGATGAGGGTTGGATGGAATGATAAGGGGTAGATGGATGGGGGTTACAATGAAACTGTGAGGGAAATCGAGGAAGAGTGTGGTTTTCAGCAAAGTGGGTTAAGGTTCTGGAAAGAGAGGAGGAATAGGATTGAGGAGAGTCCTGATGCGACTGAAACAAGAAGCTACGAGATAATATCACAAGGGACTAATCGAACCTACAGTGACGAAGGAGATGACCAGGATATTCCCAAGCCCGAGGAAATACCAACTCAGAGCATCAATGTACCCACACCTCCGTGCACTGTGCCACACTTAGGAAGAAATACCAGTTCAACACCAAATTTCCCAATATGTCATCAACACACTAATAGTAGCGGTTTAGCGAACGTAGGAAGAAGGCCCAGGATGGTAGGCGATGATGTAATGTTACCTATGTTTCATGGGAACGACACCGGGAATCTCGAATAATAATGGTTTATGTGCAAATCAGTTTGGACTATAAAGCAATCCTAGGATGATGATGTTAAGAAAGGTCAGTTGGCGACAACTTTTCAAGGTCGTGCACTGGAATGGTACATGAAGTTTGTAAAAGTTCCCGCAGGGAACCCAGTGAAGACTCTGGCAGAGATCAAAAATGGATTGATTGAAGGGTTCAGGAAACCCAAGTATGAATTGAAATATATGACGGAACTAAAAGAGATCAATTAATATCCAAATGAATCAGTCTAGTACTTTGATTAGCGATTCAAGATGCTCATGGTGAAAGTCAGTTTTGGAATGAGTGATGTACAGTACAAGTAGTAGTTCATTGCGGCATTAGTACCGCATATCAGGATGCCCTTGATGTAGCAGAATATTGTGACACAGAGCGAGGCTCTCGAGATTGCAATGAAGTTAGAAGTTTCACTAGTTGAAGAAATTGGAGTTGGCATGAATCAAATCCAGACACAACTGGAAAACCTAACGATCCAATTGCAAAATATCAAGAAGGGAAGGGATCGTCATGAAGAAATATGGCGTACTCAATGTCATGTGGAGGAACATCATAAGGATCAATGTCCTAATTTCTGAAATTACTTGCTGTCAGGAGCTTCAAATCCACTAAGTCATGGTGGCATGCCATGGTGTCACATCTGTCAAGTTCATGGACATCGACATGAATACTATGTATATCTTCATAATATGGTATCCAAGCCTATGAATTTGTATTGCACATTTTTTCACTTTGTTTGTCATGAAGACAAGGACTGTCGAGCATATGATTTGCTCCAAGATAGGACGATGGATGTGTATTACATGAAGGGAGAAGAACACCGATCAGTGGAGAGACGGCCACCGCAGGTGGTACAGCCACAGTCGTAGTTTGTACTACAGATGCAACCACAATTTGTACCACAACCACAATTTTCTCCAACGCAACCACAGTTTAACCAGATGTAGTACGCTCTACAGCAGCCGCCGGTATACTCAGTCGCAGTATACTCAACCGCAATATATTCTGTTAAGTTTTTCATATGCTAGACTAGATTCAATAGTATTCAATTCAAAATCATAGCAGCATATCAAAAATCGTTGATAGAAACACAATCACAAGATAAACATAGCATTTATCCTGGGAAACCCTCAAGGGGAAGAAAACCCAACAAAAACTTCCTATGTATAAGATGTATAAAATACAACCCCGAAAATAGTTGTTCTCCTCCTTCTATTCAGTTTCTCTCTCTCTCCTATCCGCTACACAAGTGAGTGACTCTTTGTGTTCAAATAAGAACCATAGATCCTCTATTTATACTAATTGTCAATTGACTTTTTGCACTAGACAAGTTGGCCCCAATAAACTGTATGGGCCGACTTTACCTAGGAATAATCAAAACAATATATTATACTATTAATTGGGGTACTAAAGACCTGACACAAAAGGAGGATTTACCTCATGACTCTATGATGACCAAATATAATAGTAACTCCCCGTCGAAGGAATAATAACATCTCCCTAGGGTTACATCAATAAAATACATTTAGAATGTCCTTTGAAGTTAAAATATTTCAACACTCCCCTTAACGAGAAGGTTATTCTACTTGCGACATCATCATAGACTATAGGAGAACAAAAATACAATTACAACAGTACATTGAGGAGATAAATCTATACGTCACAGGAAGTTTTTCACAATTAGTAACTCAAAACAGTTACTCTTCATCTTTTGCATCACATGATCACTTGATCCGTTCTTTGCAGCAACGCATCGATCTTTCGATCCTTAACAGTAGCACTTCAATATTCACAATCCTTTGCAGCAGCACTTCAATCTTCTTGATCCTTTGCAGCAACACTTGGATCCTTTAGATCCTTTGCAGTAGCACTTCGATCTTCTCGATCCTTTGCAGCAGCACTTCGATCTTCTCGATCCTTTGCAACAGCACTTCAATCTTCTCAATCCTTTTTCCACCACGCTACCTGCAATACACATGATCTATTTGTGGGATGATCAATCCCTATAACTTTAGGACATAAGTCCAAGGACAATGAAATCCACACATGATCCAATTACGGGATGATCAATCCCTATCAATTTAGGACATAAGTGCAGTCCTCCGTCAGCATGATCCATGAAATCGATCAGTTGAATCATCTACAACTAAATGTAGATCTCGACTGCACTTAGTGTTATTCTGTATCCCATCCATACCACATAGGTTAGGACCACTCACAAGTGAGTGTTATACTACGTCGTATGTGAGGACTCATCATAGAGAATCCATACCACACAAGTTAGGACCAGTCCCAAGCGAGTGTTACTCTATGGAATCTACATATGAATGTAGCTATACTCTCTACATAAGAGTATCATCTGAAAAGCATATATCGACTGCATACACAATGTCAATCCTAGCGTCCATGAGGTCTCATCATAGAGAATCCATACCACACATGTTAGGACCACTCCCAAGCGAGTGTTAACTTTATGGAATACACATATGAATGTAGCTATACTCTCCACATAAAAGTATCATCTACAGAGCAAATCTTGTCATTACTCCCCCTTTCCTGGGAAGTTTTTCATATCATCAACCTGCTCCCCCTTTTGATCGAGGAGGGTTCATGTCTCCAACCTGATCTTCCTTTTTTGAAGATTGTCCATCATTTGTAGTCCCATCACTTCTCCTCCTTGCAAGGAAATTCCTTCCGAACTACACTAATCTTGTCGTGGAAATACTTGAACTTCATTCGAGAGAGAGGCTTGGTCATTATATCAGCAACTTGCTCACCGGTACCCACATACTAGAGCTTGATGGCTCCCTTTTGTACCATATCCATTATATAGAAATATCGTATTTCTATATGATTCGATTTGTCATGGAACACTGGATTTTCTGTCATCTTTATACAACTCTGGTTGTCATAGAAAATTACTGTAGTGTCCACCTCCATGTCAAATATTCCTGACATCATGTTTCGAAGCCATATCGCTTCACAACAAGCGGAGCAAGCTGCAATATACTCTGCTTCAGTCGTGCTAAGAGCAACACTAGATTGTTTCTTACTAAACCATGAGATCATGGCAGATCCCAGACAATAACATCCACCTGATGTGCTTTTCCTCTCTGCAGCACTTCCTGCCCAATCTGAATCTGTATATCCATGCAAATTGTAGTCATGATCTCCTCCATAGTACAGTCCCAAATCAATCATAACTTTTAGGTACCTCATCACATGCTTTGAAGCTATTAAGTGAACCTAACTAGTTTTAACTAGTTACTGACTCAAGGTGTTCACAGCAAAGCATATATCTGGCTTTGTGTTCGTCAGATACATCAATGACCCAATAATCTATCTGTAGTGATTCATGTCTACTAGCTCGGATGTCTCATCACACAACAGCTTTAAGTTAGTGTCCATGGGTGTGGCCATGACTTTACAATCCAACATATCAAATCTTTTCAAGATTTCTACTGCATACTTTGCCTGATTCAGAAAGATTCCTTATGGGCTCTGCCACACTTCCAACCATAGGAAATAATGCATTAATCCAAGATCTTTCATCTCGAATTCTTCAGCTAACTTGTTCTTGTAACCCTTGATCTGTTTCTCATTTCCAGTCAGAAATAGATCATCCACATGTAGTAATAGTATGACTAGTTCATCATCCATAATCTTCATATAAATATTAGGATCAGCTTTTCTCTTGGTCCATGCTGGTCAATAAGTTATCTACTCTACCATACCAAGCTCTGGGAGCTTGTTTTAGTCCATACAGAGCCTTTTTCAACTTGCATACATGAGTTTCTCTATATTTGACTTCAAATCCTTGTGGCTGCTCGATGTAAACCTCTTCCTCAATCACACCATTAAGGAAGGTTTTCTTTACATCCATTTGGTGCAAGTCCCATTTCATCATGGAGGCAAGTGCCATGATAGTTATGATGGAAGTGTACCTTGGTACTGGAGCAAATGTCTCTTCATAATCGATTCCTTCTTTTTGAGAGAATCCTCTAGCCATAAATATTGCTTTGTACTTTTCAATACTTCCATCCGCAACATGTTTTATCTTGTATATCCATTTCTAAGAAACCACACTCTTGTTTTATGGTTTGGGAACTATATCCCAAACATCATTCTCCATGATCGACTAGTATTCCTCCATCACTGATTCAACCCATTCTTTCTTCTATGTATATTCCTCATAGCTGTTGGGTCCTTGGTCTACAAGATCACACATCAAAGCTACATAACTGGAATATGGCTTTGATCTCTTGTTGGTTCTTGTGGAACCTTCTGGTGCTCCATATCTTTCTGCTTCTTGTATGATTTCTCTTACCCAAGCAGGTTTTCTCTTTTGAGAGATATCCATAGTAGGGGGCTCATGAGGCTCTAACATGTCATGGTCTTCTGATGCTACTATTTCAAGAGTTGGTTAAGCTTTTGTCCTTCTGGGAGGTACATCTTCTTCATGTATTTATTCAAGATGACACCTTCTAGATTTCTTAAGAGCTACATCTTCATGGAAGGTTACATCCCTACTAATATCGATATGATGGAATCCTGAAATGTATATCCTGAAGGATTTGGAGACTTCACAGTATCTTACAAATATTGCCTTCTTACCAGAAGGATCCAATTTGGTTCTCTTCTCTTTCGAAATATGTACATATACTGGACAACCAAATATCTTGATATGGCTTACTTCAGGTTTCTTTTTGGTATACACTTCTTCAGGAGTCCTGAATTCAAGAGCACTATGAGATAATCTATTTTGCACATATACATCAGTTCTTGCAGCTTCATCCCATAGGTGCATAGGGAGGTCTTGGTCATGAATCATGGTCTTCACTGCTTCCATGATAGTTCTATTATTTCTTTCTGCAACACCATTTTGTTGGGGATTATAGGGAGTGGTTAGTTCCCTCTTGATTCCTGCCTCCTTACAAAATGCTTCAAATTCCTTTGAATTGTATTCCCCACCATTATCTGATCTCAATGTCTTGATTCTCTTTTCTGACTAGTTCTCTATCAAGGCTTTGAATTCCTTTAGTCATTGTGTCACTTTTCAGAAAGGGATTCTTGATGTTCTTTCCTTGTGCACATCCCTTGTAGGTTCCCTCATGTTTGATCTTCACATCTAGTAACCCTATTACAACCTTGCTTACATATGGCAATGCTTTGTAGTTGAAGTGAGCAAGTCTCCTATGCCACAATTCACTTGACCTGGTAGCCTCATGGGCAAGGGCTGTCTCCAAATGTCCTTTGAGCTTGTACAGTCCTCCTTCTTCTTCTCCAATGACTACAGCATATCCAAGTGTCTTACCCTTGGACCACATGAGTACTTGTCCATCTATAAAAGCAACTCTATATCCTTTCTTGTCTAGAGTTGAGATGGAGAGTAGGTTCTTTTTCAAACCTAGTACATATATTACTTCCTTCATCTTCATGGAGATCCCAGAGTCAAGCTTGTAGCTTGATTCACCAATACCTTTGATGGGATATTGACAGTCATATCCTAATGATGCTTTCTGGGAAGAGTTCTTCTCTTCAATATTTGACAGAGTTGGCTTCTTTCCTGTCATGTGGTTAGATGCACCACTATCAATAAGCCATGTATCTTCTCCAGGTGTTACAGATCCAGAGAGTGCAGAGAATAACACATATTCCTCTACATCTTCTCCTCTAGTTCTCTTTCAAGTTCTTTCTTCATTCTCATCTTTAGCTAGATGAGCATGATGTCTGTAGTTGTTGTTTTTATTTAGTGATGGACATTTTATAGCAATATGTCCTAACTTTTATGACAGTTGTAGCATTGATAACTTGAGTAATCCTACTTCTTCTTTCTTCTTTGGAATTTCTTCTTTGAAGGGTTATGATTACTCTTCTTGAAGTTTGATTGATTTCTTTCCTTAGTATGGGTAGCTAGAGCCTGATCATCTTCTCTAAGAAGAGCTTCTCTATTGGCTACTCTAGCTTCTTCTTGTATGCAATCTTCCCATACTATGTCAAATATCATACTTTCTTTTCTGGCACACAGAGTTTGGATGAATGAGTCCCAAGGTCTAGTGAGGCCATTGATAGCAATCATAAGCAATTCATCCTCATCAAGAGTATCTCCAATAGCACTTAACTTCTCTTTGATCTGGGAGATCCTTGTGAAGTAATCTTGAACATATTCTCCTTTGCTCATCTTGGTTCCCTTCAATTGAATTCTTAGATTCATCTTTCTATTGATTTTCTTTCCTTTATACATTTTGGAAAGTGCATCATACATTTGCATAGGTGTCTTCTTGGATGACACTTGAGGGATCAAGTGATCCTTAATGGAATCAACAATGATCCTCATTGCTTTGATTAGGTCTTGTTCATGATTATGCTTAGCTTCAGCTTATTCAAGTTATGCAATCTCATTCTTGATGTACTTCTCAAGACCATCTCTTTCAGAATGAGGTCAATCCTATACTTCCAATACAGGAATTTTTCTAGGCCTTCCAATTTGTCCTCAAGCTTGGTTCTTAGGGCCATCTTGACCAGTAAATCACTCAAAAATGAAAATTGTCAAAATAGGAGTTTCACCTTACCAGTAGATGCACTTGGAAGAGGTGATTTGGTTGGTCCAACTCCTTTCTGGACATCCCTAATCTTTAGTCCTCAAATCCTACTTGCAAAGTTGCAGAACTACAGCTTTTCTGGTTCTATTTTGCTGCAGTTTTCTAGTTCACTACCAAACTAGGGTTTGGCTTTCCCGGATATCTAGCCACCCAAAAACTATGATCTAGGGCTCAATAGATGCGTTGTGAGAGGGCACAACTTTTGATGCAAGAAGATATTCAATCCTCCAACTTTTGCAGAAACCCTAATTTATTCTAGAGAGAGAGGAGGGAGAATTTCACCTTGTGAAAGCTGCTCTAATCAGGTTAGCTCTAATACCATGTTAAGTTTTTAATATGTTAGACTAGATTCAATAGTATTCAATTCAAAATCATAGCAGCATATCAAGAATCACTTATAGAAATAAAATCACAAGATAGACACATCATTTATCTTGGGAAACCCTTAAGGGGAAGAAAACCTAGCAAAAACTTCCTCTGCATAAGATGTATAAAAGACAACCCAGAAAATAGTTGTTCTCCTCCTTCTGTTCAGTCTCTCTCTCTCTATCTTATGCACTACACAAGTGAGTGAGTCTGTGTGTTCAAATAAGAACCATAGCTCCTCTATTTATACTAATTGTCAATTGACTTTTTGCACTAGGCTAGTCGGCCCCAATAAAAGGTCTGGGCCGACTTTACCTAGGAATACTCAAAACAGTATATTATATTATTAATTGGGGTAATAAAGACCCGACACAAGAGGAGGATTTAACTCATGCCTCTATGATGACCAAATACAATAGTAACACCCCGTCGGAGGAATAATAACATCTCCCTAGGGTCACATCAGTGAAATACATTTAGAATATCCTCTGAAGTTAAAATATTTCAACAAGTTCAACCATAGTTGAATCCATCGCAATAGCAGCAGTTCAATCAAACACAGTATCAACAGCAAGGAGGCTTCCACTGAGGATTCCAAGGAGGATAGGGAGGAGGTTTTGGTCGAGGAGGAGGACAAGGTCATGGACCCATGCAGTTTTACAATTGTGGAGTATTGGGCCATTACCAAACAGATTGTCCAAACCTATAGTCGCAGTGTACTTACTATACCACCGCAAATCACACAGTTAAAGATTGTCTGCAGCTGATTGCAAAGTGGAAAGACAAGAATGTACCACAACCACAGAACCAAAATCAGAATGTGAATCAAAATGTGAACCAGCCAGTGAATCCTCCACCAAACCAGAATCAAGGACCAACATTTGGGAAGATCTCAGCATAACCTAGAGTTCAGTCTGTTGGTGTTGTTGTCCTTACACATGGAGGTGCGACAATAGGAGATGACGGCCCGATCGCACAAGTTCGGTTGGCTAGATGGAAAAAGGTGAAATTTGATGTCGACAGTGAGAGGGATACGTTCTTTGAAGCATGTGACAGCATGAGAAGAGATTCGGTAAGTTTCCTATTTATGAAATGCCGCCTATTTTTTATTCAACTCTAGCAGCAGGACCATCGCAGCAGCATGATTCCTTGCAAAATTTCTTCAAATGTTGTATGTCACTCGAAAAAGATCCTAATGCACTCGTCGAGATCATGAGTATGTTGCATCGACCAGAGAATGGTCGAAAGGACTCTGCTGTGAACTCCCTACATAAGAAGAAAACTGGAAAGGAAATGAGAATGAATATCCAGATTGGGGATTATGATGTAGATTCAGTAATTTTGGATTTGGGCTCAGACGTCAAAATTCTGACAAAACAGACATGGGAGAATATGGGGAAACCATAATTGGTTTGGTCCCCTATGTAGTTACGAATGGCCAACCAGTCCAGGGTATCATCGATTGGACGAGTACCACGCCTAATGGTGGAAGTCGAAAGAATGAGAACATATGCATATTCCAATGTTATTGAGATTGTTGATGAAGGAAGCTCGTATCTCACACTATTATGGATTGGAGAAGAGCATGATGACTTTTGAGAACCGTAATATCAAATTCATAGCCCTGATGGATCCAAGCGAAGGAAGAAGGTATGTCGAACTAGTCAAGGAAGAAGTTGTAGGAGGATGGGACCATGCGTACAACATTTCAAAAGATTATGTCCATCATGTTGTAGACGGAGAGTTGGGCTAGCAAAGCTCTAGCTATGCATAATTAGATTGTGATGATGCCCTAGAAAATTGGCAGAATCGGATGCATGAGGTATCGATCCGGAAGTTTGGAAGCCTAATCACTCAGTCGCTATGTTGGGTTGAGATGGAGGTTGTCTAGTTACCAACATATGAAGGATTTCCTGATCTACCTGAATTTCTTATTGGCTTTGAAGACAGGGTTTCAAAACCACAGAGGCTATTAGCATTGGATGACGCATTAAAGGCCGCTCCAACACATTGGTGGGAGACACATAAGAAATCGATCAATGGGTAGTTGTTGTGTCGTATATTGATGAAAGTTCACTTCAGTGATACTGAGCAGTATCAAGTCGACAAGTATGATGGGCGGAATGATCATAACGATCATTTGATTACATGTCATACCTTGTGGGTATCGTGACTGAAGAATGAGTGGGTACATATTTTTGTACACACAATGTGTGAAATGTCGCGACAGTGGTATCTATCAGCCGAGCTTAGAATAAAGATCACAACATGTGAGGATTTGTCAATTTATTTCAGTCACACCTTCAGTTTTGCGGATGTTGATCTAGTGATTCATAGTGCACTGCAGCATATCCGCGATGTTGTTTGGGAGGTAGTTCCAGTCGCATACCCTGTAGGCCCACATGCAGCATCAATGATGAAGTCGATGATGGAGTGTTACAATGTAACAGGAGGGCCTCATGATCGATAGGACCCAAGGAACCTCAATATTCCATAATCTAAAGGAAGTCAGAATATCATGACACCAGAGATGCCGACAGACAAAATTAATAAACCATTGAAGATTCGGAAGGTCAACATTAGGACAGAGGAGGAACCAAAGTTCATGAAAATTGGAGATTATTGGGATGAAGAAACTATGGCGGAGATCACTAATCTATTGCATGAGTTTCAAGACTTGTTTCCAACTAAATTTTCTAAAATGAAAGGGATCTTAGGATATTTAGGAGAAATGAAAATCCCACTGAAACCAGATGTAAAGCCTATGAAGCATCGTTTGTATCGCTTGAATCTGCGATACAAGGAGAGAGTAAAGGCTGAGCTCGACAGAATGTTGGACGCAGGAATAATAGAACCAGTTGAAGAATCAGAGAGGATCAGTCCTATGGTCGTGCAAGATAAGAAGACAGGTGAGGTTCGAATCTATGTCGATCTTAGGAATCTTAACAACACATGTCTTCATGATCCGTTCCCGACATCATTTACTGATGAAGTGTTGGAAGGAGTAGGTGGTCAAGAGATCTACTCATTCACGTATGTATTTTTCAGCTATCATCGTATCAAGATTGTGAAGGAGGATCATCATAAGATAGCCTTTATGATTGAATGGGGATGCTTTCAGTACACGGTGATGCCATTTGGACTGAAGAATGCGCTTGTGATATTCTCTAGGATCGTAGTTGTTGCATTTAAGGACTTTATTCAAAAAAAATTGGCGGTATACATGGATGATTAGACGGTGTATGGGTTAGTAAAGGATCATCTTCCAAATCTGCGACTGATGTTGGAGCGATGTCAACAACATCAGACTACACTGAATTCAAAGAAATGTATATTTTGTTTGCCATTCAGGATTCTTTTGGGGCATGTTGTCTGTAAGGAATGAATGTTTGTTGATCTAGCCAATATTTCCCTCATTATTAACAGGCTTGACATGGCTCAAGGGCGAGCCACAAGATTCTGTTGGAGGCCTGTTGGCAGGCAGTTTTGACGAAGTAAGATGCGCAACACCGAGTAAGTTGCGCAGCACCAAGGATGATGTGAATGACCAAAGATGGCGCGCAAGGCAGGAAAGTTGACAAAGAGTCAGCTTGGTCATAGTTTTGTAGTTTTTGGTCCAAGATAGTTAAGTAGTCAGCCAAAGTGGACCATTTTGTAAAAGGCACAAGCCTATAAATAGAAATAGGAATGTAATGTTGAGAGATCCTATGAAATGTTATGATATCTTATCTGAGACAATCAAGAGACGAATGTAGAATTCTGAACGTGATTGTATGATCTTCTGTGGAAGATTGATTTATGTTTTGTCCCAACTGTGAAGATGTTTTTGGAAAACCTGTTTTGATGCGGAAGTAATATGACATGATGGAGATTGATAGAAACATTGTGTTTTATGTCTTTCTACTTTTCCTGTGTTGAATGATGCAATTTGAATGAATCAAAGTCGCATTATGTACGTTGTTTCTGAATGATGTGATGTTTCAGTGCTTTGAATCATGTTATGGTGATCAATCTATTTATTAGTAATTGTATTGTTGGAATCTGAATATGTTCATGCGATTTGATTTTTTATGATATGAATCTATGATAGTAAACCCTTGTATGGATCTCTGAAGTAATGTTGTGATAATTAGAAAATGGATGCACAACCCTCCTTCTAGCCGCGGAAACATGGTTTTGACAGTTATCCCTCGAACATCTCGGGTGAGACTTCATCTACTTCGCAGGTGTTGCTAGATAGGGTAAAACCTGTCGAGGCCGGTGCTTAGGGAGATCGTTGAGTTAAGGGTGTCAACAGAGCGTGAACCACTATTGATGGATCTCTGTCAACAACATAACACTAATATTACCTCTCTCATCAGGTGTCTTATCTGGTGTCAAAGAAGATCTACGGGAACCCTCTCCAGTCCAAGTCGTCATATGGATATGGCACCATGTCAAGTGCATGGTTTCCCCACTGGCCAACATCTCTATCATATCTAAGGTGATCCTAGCTGAGAACTCAAGTTTTCCACTCTTGGGAATCATCCCCCCCCCCCCCCAACATGTGCATACGCACCTCAGTCATCAACCTAGCAAGTAGGCACTCAAATGATGCCCTAGTGGCCAGAAACCTCTAAAAAAAAAAATTAAAAATGTAAGTCTAAACTGAAAGGCAAGTTGGAACTTCCATCAATGATTTCATGACATATATCCAAAGCATAACAAAACTACCGCAAAAAAATGGTAGACCACCTAACGCATCTAGGTATTTGCACTAAAGAGTCAACATAATATAGTAAGGGTAAACTAATGTGCTTCTCATCATTAGGTGGAGTGTTCCAGTGTCGTAAGAATAAGAGAGAGGCACATAAACTCCTCTCGACCAAAAGTAGAGATTTGAAGCTTCCCAATGCTCACCTGGAATTCAAACGGATGGACAATCGCATCACTGATATATCTTAGAGAGTAAGCTAGCTGACTCTCTCCTACAGTACCAGCTGGGACATCGGGGAACTGGGATAAATCCTCCCCTTTCCTAGATAACCCAGTGATGAAATAAATATCCTCCTTAGTGGGTTGGAACCACTGACCGCCACCAACATGAAATACATGTCTCTGATGATCCCAACGTTAAATGAATTGACATAACAATGAATATTTTCCCTTAAGGGAGGTAGCATCCTAATAGAACTTTAGGAGGTCAACTGTCCTCAAGAGATGTCTAGTCTAAGCGGTAATGGGTCGAGGGTACAAATCCCTCTCCATCTACCTAGCTTCCCATTGTTTTGCCATGTTATATTGGTAAATTTGAGCCCACTTCTGTTGAGCAGCATATCATCGCTCATGTCTCTGTTTCACATATTTCATACAATTAAAATAATATTTAATAACATCAATATCTTTTAAAACATAAATTATTACTACCAGTGTGCCAAAATAATTGAAGTGCATTGTCAACGGTGCTTTAGTTTCACAAATGTACTGCATACAATGCACTACTACAATCCTACTACATCGATACTATATTTTAATATATTTAAAATTAATCTAAACAGTTTAAATATCCAAAACATTGATACAATTTTTAAAATGGACCTAACAGTGGGCCAAAATCATATTAGCGCACCCGCGTTTCCCATTCTATGAATGCATCGTTAACCATTTTTCAAAAAATGTAATATCGGTGAGCCCATGTCACATTAGACCACTGACACTAGTGTACTGATGTGCAATGGGCACAGTGGCATTAGCATTTTGTAAAATGGTTAAATAACATGTTGTCAATGCATTCAATTCAAGTAAGTGCAACGTTAACGATGTGTTTACAAACAAATGCACCGTTTATTAAACATTGTTACTAAAATTTAAAAAAATATTTATGGTGCGCTTATGGAATTTGAGTGCATTTCCAACGGTGTGCTTAAATTCCCTAGACGCACCGTATAATTAATTTATTTTTTATTAGTAATGTTAATCGATGCGTTTGATATATTTAAGCGCATTGGCAAACTTGGGTTGTACAATATTGAAAGCATTGATTACCATTTTTGTTTTCATTTTATCTTTTACATTTCAGTGCATACCTTCCCAGTGAGCTAAGGCCATGTCAGAGCATCGATACCGGTGTCGTGACATGCCCTAGGTGCACTGCATAATTTAGTTGGTTTTGCGGTACCTCCCTCAGGAATCTGCATGAATCTCATGAACCATTCCAGCACACGACCCCTATGAGTAGTGGCCAGCTGACTTTTCTTGACATCATCATCGACAATTTGTCGGGCGATCCAAATCTCCTCACATAAGAACCAATACTGCTCTGGATCATCAATGCCATTTCCATTGAATATCAGTAACTTCATTTCGTCACCCACCATTCTAGGCCTTCTTCCTCCTGTTGGTGCTCTATTACTAGACGGTTGCTGACACATCGAGCAAGTCAACATAGAATGTGTGTTTCTTCCTTGTGGTGGAGTAGTGCACAAAGGTGTGGACATGTTACTGCTGGGGTTTGATCCTGTCATCCTTCCAGGCATTTCCTGGGCCTGGTTATCCTCATCGTCACAGAAAGGTTGCTTCATCCCGTGTGCTTGTTATTCACGTCATCGCACTTCGATCACAGCAAGACCTTCTCCTATCCTCTGCCTCTTCTCTCGAAACCTTGCTCCTCCCCTTGTACAACCACTTGTTTCCTTGGAAACCTTCACATTCTCACCAGAACTCATGCCCATCTACCCCTTACCTTTCCATGCATCTCCCCCCTTTCGTCACGGTGCCTACATCCTCCTCACAACAGAGTTCCACTACTCTTGGTCCATCTTCAGGATACCTTTTTCATAGACCAACTACTTAATGGACAATTGCAGCGACAACAAGAATCTTCCTTGTGGTCCACTGAAGAAATCCCTTTCCACTTCACTAAATTACTTATTGGTGTCGACTGCAAACTCGGTGATGTATCCTTCTAAGATACTATCCAACCACACTTCAACTTCTTGTGATGCCTTATTGTTGGTTTCTTGTAACTCCTGGATCAGCTCCGGGGTCCAGCATGTTGGCTCTCCTCCTTGGAAATTTGTCTTCTTCTTAGTGAAATTTTCCAGCCATTCATGCAAGAGGACAGGAAATTCACAAAAGAACCATCCGTGCGGACCATCGTGGATATACCTATCCAACCAATGGCCCATCGACAACTTTGGATTCTAATTTTCAGCTTCAGCAAACTCCCGCAACTTTTGCTCAAACCATCCTTTGATCTCCGGTTGAGTCAGATTGCAAAACATATCCTCCTATTAATCGCAACTCGGTCCCAGCAACGGAACCATTTGTTGGTGAAAACCCACCAACAAAACCTCATCGATAGGGGTTCTCACTCTGTCTATGCTCAACCAACATGATCTCCCTGAGCACCGGCCCAGGCAAGTTTTACCTTGCCCAGCAACATCCGTAGAGCGGATGAAGTCTCACCCGAGATGTTCAAGGAAGAGCTGTCGGAACCGAGTTTACAACAATGAGGTTGGAGGATATGGGGTTCTGACAGGAACACAGTATGACTAAGAGATCCAGGAGTATGCAGTTGACACTAACTCATTTCCATGACTACAGAGTGCATCATATATTTGTCACCACAGCAGCATATAAACATATCCAACCTCATAATGCAACAGCAATATTACAGACTTAAAACAAATCACATCAACATTAGTATAATAGGAATAGAGTAAACCACAGCGACATCCTAACAACTCGCAGCATCATACCAAATCTAGATCATCTTAGCATCAGAACAAGATAGATCGTAGAAGAGAGAACAGTAAAACAAAAGACGAGATTTATGCACCAATTGTCATATATATTAGCTCTGCGCAAAAGATCCAAAACCAGAGAATTCTTCTCCAAAACCAAAGGCTGAATACATCAAAAACGCAACCCATATAGGTCACAGACACAACAGGAAATTCTCTAAGATTCTGATTGCACTAGATCTCATGCGATACTCTTGGACTCAAGATCTCTAAAGCTTCAGTTCTCCCCAAAATTTCTTAATTTTAATTGCAAAACTAGATCTATAAATAGGCATGCGCCATTACATTGAAGGCCCGACTCTAACTAACTCATAACTGCTAATGACCTATTGCGACAAACTTGGTAAAATAATATATAAAATATTCAAAATAATTATGTCGCCGCCCATCGCACTGATCTGGCCTTGCATGGTACTGTGTGAACTTGCGCAGCTGCCACAACATTGTGCAACTCACTTACCAAAACCCCTGCCAACAATGACGCCCATATCAGCGAAACCTTCTTCGAAATCCTTAAATTGACAGATTCCACACCTCTCTTTGAACCTGGCTAGTCAAAGTCTACACAGTTGGGGACAACAATGTTACTATACAACTTGAAATCAAAGTATAGCATGTTTGGCGTGTGTTTCTCATCAATATTAAGGTAGTTTACCATCAACTACATTATATTTTGAGGAATCTTGTTACATGATTATCATTGAAAATGGTCAATTTTATGAACGTTAAATGACATTATATATTTGTATTTCCCACTAACTATAGGTTATTCAAAGATAAGGTACTTCTAAATGATAATGTCTTGCCTGGAAGCTGCAAAGAGGAAAAGCAAATGTTGAAAATGTTGGGTGTTGAGTACATCTCATATCATGTATGTCCCAATGATTGTATTATATGTAGAGGTGAATATGCAGACAAAGAGATATGTCCAAAATGTGGGCCTGAAAGGTACACAAAATCTAATAACAAGGCTAAGCACATAGTCCTCCTCATAAGATATTGAGGCACATGCCTATAATCCCAAGGATTCCAGGGATATTTCTTAGCAAAGAATTAGTTATGTTGCAAGGATGGCATGCATCGTATTGAATTGAGAAAGGAGTATTATGAATCCCAACATATTTAGTAGTCATGAATCATATAGAGGATACATGGGCTGATAAATTCAAGGATGAAGTACGTAACCTCAGATTGAGCGTATCCATTGATGGCATCAACCCATATTCCCAACTAAACATCACCTATATTGTTTGGCATGTAGTAGTGATCAATAACAGTATCCCCCCATGGTTGTCCGTAAAGAATTAACATATTATGTTGGCTCTTATAGTCGCTGGTAGAAAAAAAGTGAAGAATATGGATGTTTACTGACATCCATTGATCAAAGAGTTTAAGGAACTATGGGAAGGGTTATAGGTATGTGATGTATCCATACCCATCCCATCAGAGAGGCATTTTACGTTGTATGGCATATGTGCGTACACCACACATGATTATCTAGGGTTGAGAGTTTGCTCAGGTAAGTATGTTGTTTGATTTGTTTATATTCAAAGTAATATTTTTTTGGCATATTTAATTCGTTGCAGCTATCTTGATCTTCAACGCTAACCGTGTGCTCTGTATACCATAACATCGCATGTCTTGTAACAAAATGTTATCATGGATGTAAATATTGTGGACATTATATGAAGGCTAGGTGGTCCAAATACCTACGAAAGCCAGTGTACCACTTCTCTAGGGTATTCCTCCCTGAAAACCACCCTTATAGAAGAGCAGCATCTGCTTTCAATGGTAAAACAGAGAGAACCCAAATGCCTAAAATAATGACACTGACTTTTTGGCTTAGGGAATATGACATAGAGAAGGAGAATGAAATTGAAGAGGTGTTTGATTCAAATTGGGGGACCTATGTTCAATGATCCCGAATTCTTCAATGCCTATGATGAGAAAATGCATAAAGGGATGAAAAGGAAATCGATATTTTATTAGCTCCCATGTTGGGAGCATATTAAGATTTCCCACTTACTAGATCTCGTGCATATATTTAAAAAAAATTCTTGTTCTTTTTGGTGTCACATATCATCCAAAAAAAGTGACAAGT
Source organism: Pseudotsuga menziesii (assembly GCA_001517045.1). Classification (NCBI taxonomy): domain Eukaryota; kingdom Viridiplantae; phylum Streptophyta; class Pinopsida; order Pinales; family Pinaceae; genus Pseudotsuga; species Pseudotsuga menziesii. The sequence goes on from LPNX010654927.1 coordinate 439,516, forward strand.
TGAAAGTCAAGAAATATCTTATTTCTTCAAATACTAAAAACAAGCATTGGCCAAGAAAAGAAAATAGAAGAGAGGATGGACACTCTTTTTTATTTAATAAATCCAATGTCCCATGCATTTTGAAGAAATAAGATATTAATTTGGCAAAGGAAGTTATATTGTGCGTGGAGGCGCCTTCTTTTTATGGGTCTTCTCTATGATGTTGCTTCATGCATATGAAAATTTCATGGGTTTGAAATCACATGACCATCTCAACCTTCTAAGGTCAATGTTTTTGTTATTCTTTTATAAATTTTAACACACAAGTTAAAATGAAATCAATTGTTTGTGTTTACTGTGTAGTGTCATTATTAATTGTTTGTGTTTACTGTGTAGTGTCATTATTCATTGTTTATGTTTACTTTGTAGTGTCATTATTCATTGTTTGTGTGTGGGTGTATGAACCGTGACTTTTTTTATGACCTGCAACGTGTCATATCTAGACTATCTGCATTTGTACAATTGATCACATCAAAAGATATTTAAATTGCTAGCATTCCCTTGTGGCGTCAAGAGATAGCATATATTATTTGTATGTTTGAGAAGGAACTGCGATCGAATTTCATGGACTTGCATATTCATGTTCTAATTCACCTAGTCAATGAAGTTGAATTAGTCGTGGTGGTCTCATGTCATTGGATTTTCTTCTTGGAGAGGTACATGGAAAAATTGAAGGGGTTTGTTTGACAGAGGGAAAACCCTAAGGGATCTATGGCAAAGGGGTACATAGTATATGAGTCACTCTATTATGTGAGTGAGTACATCAAGAAAATCGACCACACACTAGGCGTAGTGATTTGGGATGATGAACGTAATGAAGACAAAAGAGAAGGGGAGTTCTTGGAAACTAAAGGAAAAAGATACATGATAAGGAGTAATTCATTTATATTTTGATCTTCACATTTCCACATAGTAACTATTCACAACGAACTTTAAAATCTAAATTTCATCCCATGTGTATTGAATGTGGTTTTCTTTCCATGAATACAACAAAAAATTTAGAAATTGGTGCAATCAATAAATTCATTCTTTACAATGCAGAGGCAACACAGTCGTGGGTCACATTGTATAAAGAGAAGAGGAGGAAATGGGATATTGATAGAAAAGAATTCAGGCGGTTGTGCGGTAGACGCATGCCTTTTCCAGACCATTTAAAAGAAAATATGCCAATGATATGTCCGAACAATTGGGTTGCAGACCAAGTTAGAGAAAAATATGGTGCATCTAGTCAATACACGCCTAAAGAGGAGGATTAGCTAAACATTAGGATCAGATGCAACAACTCGGTAATAAAATATTTATGTACATTTCTAACGTTATAATGCAACTTTGAATCGTAACATATATATTTAATATATTAATGCTTGGGTTATTAGACATATGACACCATAATTTGTTAACTTTTTGTACAGGTGCATTCGTTCCCATCTATGTGGGCTTATGGACATCATGTTTGCACCGAGGATGTTGATGATGTGTGTGTTACACAAAACTATGGAGTGGAATTCGAGTTCGACCAATCTAGTCGTGTTAGCCATGTGATCAAAACCTAATAGGAGGTATGTTGGGTTATGTTAAAAAGATACAAGAGATCTGATTCAAGTGGACTTCTCATCTTTCCAATGTGTTATTTTTAGGTGCAGGTGGTGGGACACATTCGATGGGAACAATGTAAATGAAGATCCTGATAGTGGGTTGATATGTATCAACTCTAGAAAGTTGTGGGATGAAATTAAGGAGCCTTGTGTTTTCCCAAAACACTGCAAACAAGTGTTCTTTTACCAAATATGTTGGATAAATATTAGTGGTTCATATTAATACATGACCCTATACCTAAACATTTTTTTCAGAACAACAATGTTAGCATACCAATCGAGGAAGATAATGAGGGTGATGGAAACAAATAGTGATATGTACATGTTTCATTTCATCATTTACAGATTGAGTTACCCTTTTGTTATTTTTATCTCTAATTGTCTAATTATATTGTTTATTTTCATGTTATGATGGTAGAAATGGAAAGTTGATTATTGGATGCAATGTTTAAACAATTTTAGTTGGTTAACAACCAATATGATGTTAAAGATGGTTTATGTCTTTGAAGTAATTTATGATTGTATGGAATGGGTATATGCCATTGTCCAAATTACTCATATTATGTCTTTTGTATGCATATAAATACACCATGAGACCAACTTAGTACATGATTCGATTTATTTTTTTGAAAGTAAGGCTAACATGTTCTTCCAAACTTGAAGGTGTTCTCTAATTTTTATATTAATATTGTAATAATGCTTGTATTTTATGATGTTTTTGTTATGAATAATGTTAAGAATTATATTTGCATCAATATATAATTATTAATTTATGGCCTTTATAACAATGACTTAATTTATGGCATTGATAACAATGACTTAATTTATGGCCTTGGTAATAATCTAATTTACAAAAAAGTTAAGGTTCTCTACACTGGACTTAAATATTTATGGCCTTGATAATAATGAAATTTACAAGAAAATTTAAGGTGGTGTCTAATTTCTCCATCAACATTTGAATATTTGTATTTCTTGATGTTTTTGGTATAAATTATAATGCTAAGAATTATAATTGCATTAGTTAAGTTGGAATGAATTTATGCATCTCTATATTTCTAGCAGGTTAAACTCCATCTTAAAATTGTTTGAGACAGTAAGGGTTTACATGAAGCAGTTCACAAAGATGTATGCTTAATATTTATTCACCTTATTTTATGTTTTGTAAATAGGTACGTAGTTTTGATTTGTAATTTAAATCCCTGGTTGTATATTTCACTAAAAATATTTCATATATGTATCGATATATAATAATTAATTTAGATTTTAATAATTAATGTAAATTTATAATGACAAAATCCTATGTTAATATAATCATTTATATAACTAATATGAATTTATATTACTTTAGAAATTAGATATATTCATTAACAAACTCAATTACATGAATATTTGATATATTAAATTTGGCATAGTTTTGAAATTATTATTCAATACAAAAATATTCCAATGTTATTAAATAAAATTTGCAAATAATGATATTATCAAATTAATAAAACAATCCTTTAGAAATAATAACGCTAACAAAGTAATGTTACATCAATAATTAATTGTAATTCTTTGAATGCTAACTAACTTTAAATCTCATTTTTAGAGGGTATAAAATGTGTTCCTTGAATGTGGACTAAAGTTATATTATATAACGAAGATAATCATGATTGATAATAATAAGTTTGGAGAATGCAACTTTTGGGTTTACAATTGAGAGAAAATATTGTTCTTTTAATTAGTATTTGTCTTTCTTCCAAATAGAGCTTTGATATTTGTCATTGTAAAGTGAGTTGTTTCCAAAAAATTAAAATGTTGAATGATAAGTCAATGATTGATCATGTTCATGTTTACATTTTTTTTGTGATGTTCATATTCATATATAATAATAATAATAATACAATATGGTAATAATTGACTTTTTGTTACGATGTTTGGAAATTAGACTTATAAATTAAACAAGATTCAATTATGTTATCATTTGAATATATAATTAATTTCAACACAACATTATGATGAATAGTTAATTTCCTTATTATACAACAATCATAAATCATAGAGTTGTCACAGATTCATCCATAGTTTACAATGCAAATTGTGATGTTTTTGTCAATTAAATTAATACTTAGTGATTTAAAGACCCACATGATTTTCAATAGTACAAAGTTATTTTTGTACATAAGCATACAATCATCATCATTTTCAACACCTAGCAAACCTAAACATCATGATCATGCCATCATAAACATAATCATCATCATACTAACATAAACATAACCATAAGTTTTAACCAAAAGCGTACATGCATCATCATCATTTTCACGACATAAACATAAACATATCATTATTATGATCATTGTCGGCATCTAAAAAATATACAAATAAACACCATCATATATACCACCATACCATCATTAACATAAAACTGAAAATAAGCATGAACGTACCATCATAAACATTACATCACATATTCATCTAACATATGTAACTAACAGATTTAAACATCACCTAACACACATAACTAATAATACATGTAAACATAATTAATTAATGTTCCATGATCATCATTTTCACCACATAAATAAATAAACATCAACATTAACATAAACATAAACATGAAAAATGTAAAAGGTATATATATATATATATGAACATATATAACATCAAAATCATGATACAATATGTCAATATAATATATCTCTAATGCAATAATTGTTGTGACATATCTGCTCCACCTCCACCAACAAAGGCATCGTCAATATCTCTCCGACCAGAGGTAGATGCATCATTACCTCCAGCAATAGTGCTAGAGTCAATATCAGCACCTATGGAAGCAAAGGCAGAGGCATCAGTACCTATACCAGAAAGAAAAAGAGATATACAAGCAGGAAGGATAGGTCCATCAAGACGAATTGTACGACCCTCTCTAAGCATCTCTAAAATATAAACAAGTGAAGTAGGAACTGGTGGATGGTCAGGTCGATTAGTAGGATCGAAGGGTCAGTCTAGCATGAGTAGAGAAGATGATGATGTAGGATGGGGAGGAAGTCTGATTAGGAGTAGAGGACTATATTATGGCAAAGGTGGAGGAGGAGGACATGGTGGAGGACGACGTGGATGAAATGTCAAAGGTGGAGGAGGAGGAGGTAGATGATATGTCGAATTTGGAGGGGGTGCAAGTGGAGGATGAGGAGGAGGTGCAACAGAGGCATCCTATTGAGATTACAGCTTTAGGAGTCATTCTCCATACTTGTGAGTAATATCAATTCAATAGACTTGTGAGTAATATCAATTCCTACAAATATCCTCATGTATGGAGGCAGGATGCTAATACTAAAGTCTTGTGAGTAATATCAAGACTATAGACTTGTGTTTAATATCAAGTCAGACTTGTGAGTTATATCAAGTCAAGTATTCTCATAGACAGTACCCTGTGATATGGGCCTTAAGTTATGGAGGTGAGCTTGTGAGTAATATCAAGCTGAGTCTTGTGAGTAATATCAAGACAGTAGAGTTGTGGGTAATATCAATTCCTACAAATATCCTCATTTTTTGAGGTGGCATACTTTGCTTGGTAAAGTGATTATATTATGTGATATATTATTAGCCATGGTCATTCGAGATGGATAAAGTTATCAAGTCTCCTCTATAGACTGATCACCTCTAGAATGAATTACTTTTGCATATGGCTATATGGTCTAGGGTAATATATATGATCATTAGTATGTGTGACAATTATTCTGAGTATAATATGATATGATAGATGATTAAACATAGACCATGCAATAAGATAAAGAGATAAGCAATAAAGAGATTATGATAGAAAGAAAATTTGAAGTGAACTCAAGTTATAAAGCTTTAGTTAAATATGAATGCCTCAATTAGTGCTTTAGTTAAAGCATCAGTTGAACTATTAATGATCAACATTCAGTTACTATAAAGAATAACTTAGTGTTCATCAATCAGCAAGATTCAATTAATAATGATTAACTACATGATTAAAGAAAGATGGAATATTTAACTAAAGTGTTTACACTTTAGTTAGACTAACAGAAGACACTCAAGTTAATCAAAAGACAACAAAGTGTGTTGCATTCGACCCTTGAGTTATTGCACTATGACAATTATGTTATTAAGTTAAACACTTTAGTTAGACTAACAGAAGACACTTAAGTTAATCAAAGGACGACACTTTAGTTAATAAAGTGTGTTGCATTTGAAACTTGAGTTATTGCACTATGACACTTATGTTAGTAAGTTAAACGCTTTAATTAGACTAACAGAAGACACGTAAGTTAATCAAAGGATGATACTTTAGTTAAGAAAGTGTGTTGCATGCGACACTTGATTTATTGCACTATGACACTTATGTTAGTAAGTGTTAGCATGTTAACTAAGTCATTCAGTTAGAGATTGAGTTCACTCCGGTGTCAGTTAACTATCAGTTAATATCTATGATTGAAGGTAGGTGCCTTAGTTTTGCATGATGAAGATGCAATGCATGAATTTATTATTCATAAAAAGGAAATACGAAATTGTGATCCATGTGTGGATAATTCTCATGCAACCATTCACTAGGGTTTGCATAGCAGTCATTATGGCTTGTTATTGTGAGAATTGCTTCTCAAGTAGATCTAGGAGCTAGAACAATTTCACCATCAAAGTGTTTGGCAAAATATGCAAAAGAAAAACAAAGAGACTAAAATAGTTGGAATAGCACATGTGAAAGGTGCTAATATCTAACCATTATATTCCAACACATCTTGTAGATGTTATGGTACATACTTATAATACATTGGAGACAATTTGTGAGGCTCAAGAATCCAATTGGAAGTGTACATGTGTCATTGTGATATTTGACCTCAATCCCCACTAGGTGGACCAATGGAGCTCCAACTCACCCTAAACAGTCACGAACCAAGGTGTGAACATTGGTGAAGTGTGTTGGGGTATTAATGAGTCCAAGGCATGTGTGGGTGAGAATAAAGAGGTGATTGGGAGGCTCAATGTGGCAATAAATGCTCCTGTGAGATCCAAAATGGACCAAATACACCACTAGTGCCCCGTAGTCAAACCCGGATCGCCGAAATCAAGGATATAGCGCCCCAAGGCATTAAATGAGGGTGCACATGTGCTGGGTTGACCAACTATAGAATTGGTGCATGTGTGAAAGGCCCGAAAATAACCAGTTCACCTCCTAAACAACTTCCCTAAGTCTAAACCATAGGATATTACTGCATGAAAGCAAATGAAATTAGCCTAAGGTAAGAACTATGGTACTAAGGATGTATTACTACTCCAACAGTTACTAATATTCTAGGCATATGGAAAGTGCATAAAAGTTGTTACAATGGATTTGTCTTCTTTTTTTCTCTACATTCTCACTTATCGGTCAATCTAGTTACGTTGTAAAAGTCATTCTCTGCAATCTATCTATTATACTCTGAATAATTGATGGGGGTTTTCATCATCTGTGTTATGATTATTTCCCCAAGGTACATCTTGTGTTGTGGATGAATTATTGTGTGTGATTGAATTTTTAATTGTTACAAGTCCTCATAATATCATTGATAAGTTTTAAAGTTTAAGAATCTCCATTATTGCTCAAAAAATTAACACAACCAACTAAATGTGTGCACCGATAACATGTTGCATCAACAACCTCATATTACAAGGAAGAATCCTCCATATCTCTGCAAGATCAGGGTCCTCACATATGTCATGTGGCTGCACAGACTGAACACCTACATCTGCCAACAATTTGTCCAACATGTTTGCCACATCCTGACAAGACCTATCTCATGGCCTACGTAAACGGTGGCTAGGATGTATACCATTCAATTGTGGGTCGGACTGATCCTACTCCTCCATATCCTCATCATCATGAGCGGGAGGAGACGACCCAACCTTCGCATCAGATCTACCAATATCTATAAAATATATAGTGTGGAATAATAATTAGACAATTTCATTAAAAATGGTAATATTTATAACATATTTAATTTGCATCAAGTGTAAAGAGAATAAAATGAAACTATAGTAATTTAAACATATGTTGGCAAGCGGTTTTGAGGAAGTAAGTTGCGCAACACTAAGTAAGTTGTGCAACACCAAGGATTATGTGCAAGACCAAAGATGGCGTGCAAGGCGAGAAAGTTAACAAAGAGTCGGCTCGGTCATGATTTTGTAATTGGTCATAGTTTTGTAGTTTTTGGTCCAAGATAGTTAAGAAGTCGGCCAAAGTGGACCATTTTTGTAAAAGGTGCAAGCCTATAAATAGAAATACGAATGTAATGTTAAGAGATCCTATGAAATGCTATGATATTCAATCTGAGACAATCAAGAGATGAATGTAGAATTCTGAACATGATTGTATGAACTTCTATGGAATATTGATTTATGTTTTGTCGCAACTGTGAATATGTTTTTGGGAAACCTATGTTGATGTGAAAGTAGTATGACATGACGAAGATTGATGGAAACACTATGTTTTATGTCTTTATTCTTTTCCTATGTTAAATGATGCAGTTTGAATGAATCAATGTTGCAGTATGTCTGTTGTTTCTAAATAATGTGATGTTTCTGTGTTTTGAATCATGTTATGGTGATCGATCTATTTATGAGTAATTGTATTGTTGCTATCTGAATATGTTGATGCGATCTGATGGTTTATGATATGAATCTGTGATAGTAAACCCTTGTACAGATCTTTGAAGTAATGTTGCGATCGTTAGACAGTGAATGCACAACCCTCCTTCTTACTGCGAAAATGTGGTTCCGACATTTCTCCCTTGAACATCTTGGGTGAGATTTCATCTGCTTCGCAGGTGTTGCTAGACAGGGTAAAACCTATCTGGGCCGGTTCTAAGGGAGATCACTAATTTAAGGGTGTCGACAAAGCATGAAACCCTATCGACAGATCTATGTCAACAAATGGTTTTGTTGTCGATACCATAGTACGAGGAGAAGGAGGATATGTTGTGGCATCCGACGAGACCGGAGATTCAAGATTGGTTCGACCAGAAGGCTCGATAATTCACAGCATAAGAGAATCATAATTCTAGATTAATGACAGAATAGTGGTTGGGGAGGTATCTCTATTCTGATATCCATAAGTGCTTTTCTCTTATTTTTCGATCATCTTGTACAAGTGGTTAGCGTAGTTGACCTATCGAAAGGAAAATTTTCAAGGAGGCAAACCCACTTACTGGACCCTAGAACTAATCCAGCAGTTGAAAGAGGTAGACAATAGAGTATCGAGGGTTGTTGAAGTGTGGCTTGATATCATCTTGGAAGGATACATCACTGAGTTCACGGTCGACATAGTCAAGTCTTACAGCGATGCGAAAAGGTAATTCTTCAAAGGACCAAGAGGTAGGGTTTCTATTATCATTTCAATTGTCAATTAAAATGCTCATCTGTGAAAAGGGTATATTGAAGATGAACTCTGACGAGTAGATATCTAGTGTGCAGAGGTTGTGGGTAATGCGAAGATGAGGGTTGGATGGAATGATAAGGAGTAGATTGATGGGAGTTACAATGAAACTGTGAGGGAAATCGAGGAAGAGTGTGGTCTTCAACAAAGTGGGTTAAGGTTCTGGAAAGAGAGGAGGCATAGGATTGAGGAGAGTCCTGATGCGACCGAAACAAGAAGCTATGAGATAATATCACAAGGGATTAATCGAACCTACAGTGACGAAGGAGATGACCAGGATATTCCCAAGCGCGAGGAAATACCAACTCAGAGCATCAATGTACCCACACCTCCGTGCACTGTGCCACACTTAGGAAGAAATACCAGTTCAACACCAAATTTCCCAATATGTCATCAACACATTAATAGTAGCGGATTAGCGAACGTAGGAAGAAGGCCCAGGATGGCAGGCGATGATGTAATGTTACCTATGTTTCATGGGAACGGCACCGGGAATCTCGAATAATAATGGTTTATGTGCAAATCAGTTTGGACTATAAAGCAATCCTAGGATGATGATGTTAAGAAATGTCAGTTGGCGACAACTTTTCAAGGTCGTGCACTGGAATGGTACATGAAGTTTGTAAAAGTTCCTGCAGGGAACCCAGCGAAGACTCTGGCAGAGATCAAAAATGGATTGATTGAAGGGTTCAGGAAACCCAAGTATGAATTGAAATATATCACGGAACTAAAAGAGATCAATTAATATCCAAATGAATCAGTCTAGTACTTTGATTAGCGATTCAAGATGCTCATGGTGAAAGTCAGTTTTGGAATGAGTGATGTACAGCACAAGTAGTGGTTCATTGTGGCATTAGTACCGCATATCAGGATGCCCTTGATGTAGCAAAATATTGTGACACAGAGCGAGGCTCTCGAGATCGCAATGAAGTTAGAAGTTTCACTAGTTGAAGAAATTGGAGTTGGCATGAATCAAATCCAGACACAACTGGCAAACCTAACGATCCAATTGCAAAATATCAAGAAGGGAAGGGATCATCATGAAGAAATATGGTGTACTCAATGTCATGTGGAGGAACATCATAAGGATCAATGTCCTAATTTCTGAAATTACTTGCTGTCAGGAGCTTCGAATCCACTAAGTCATGGTGGCATGCCATGGTGTCACATCTATCAAGTTCATGGACATCGACATCAAGACTATGTATATCTTCATAATATGGTATCCAAGCCTATGAATTTGTATTGTACATTTTTTCACTTTGTTTGTCATGAAGACAAGGACTGTCGAGCATATGATTTGCTCCAAGATAGGACAATGGATGTGTATTACATGAAGGGAGAAGAACACCGATCGGTGGAGAGATGGCCACCGTAGGTGGTATAGCCACAGTCATAGTTTGTACTACAGATGCAACCGCAATTTGTACCGCAACCACAATTTGCTCCAACGCAACCACAGTTTAACCAGATGTAGTACGCTCTACAGCAGCCGTGGTATACTCAACCGCAATATATTATGTTAAGTTTTTCATATGCTAGACTAGATTCAATAGTATTCAATTCAAAATCATAGCAGCATATCAAGAATCGTTGATAGAAACACAATCACAAGATAAACATAGCATTTATCCTGGGAAACCCTCGAGGGGAAGAAAACCCAACAAAAACTTCCTATGTATAAGATGTATAAAATACAACCCCAAAAATAGTTTTTCTCCTCCTTATATTCAGTTTCTCTCTCTCTCCTATCCGCCACACAAGTGAGTGACTCTTTGTGTTCAAATAAGAACCATAGATCCTCTATTTATACTAATTGTCAATTGACTTTTTGCACTAGACAAGTTGGTCCCAATAAATTGTATGGGCCAAATTTACCTAGGAATAATCAAAACAGTATATTATACTATTAATTGGGGTACTAAAGACCTGACACAAGAGGAGGATTTACCTCATGACTCTATGATGACCAAATATAATAGTAACTCCCCGTCGGAGGAATAATAACATCTCCCTAGGGTTATATCAATAAAAGACATTTAGAATGTCCATTGAAGTTAAAATATTTCAACACTCCCCTTAACGAGAAGGTTATTCTACTTGCGACATCATCATAGACTATAGGAGAACAAAAAGACAATTACAACAGTACATTGAGGAGATAAATCTATACGTCACGGGAAGTTTTTCACAATTAGTAACTCGAAAAAGTTACTCTTCATCTTCTGCATCACATGATCACTTGATCCGTTCTTTGCAGCAACGCATCGATCTTTCGATCCTTTACAGTAGCACTTCAATCTTCACGATCCTTTACAGCAGCACTTCAATCTTCTTGATCCTTTGCAGCAACACTTGGATCCTTTAGATCCTTTGCAGCAGCACTTCGATCTTCTCGATCCTTTGCAGCAGCACTTCGATCTTCTCGATCCTTTGCAACAGCACTTCGATCTTCTCAATCCTTTTTCCACCACGCTACCTGCAATACACATGATCTATTTGTGGGATGATCAATCCCTATAACTTTAGGACATAAGTCCAAGGACAATGAAATCCACACATGATCCAATTACGGGATGATCAATCCCTATCAATTTAGGACATAAGTGCAGTCCTCCATCAGCATGATCCATGAAATCGATCAGTTGAATCGTCTACAACTAAATGTAGATCTCGACCGCACTTAGTGTCAGTCCATATCCCATCCATACCACACAGGTTAGGACCACTCACAAGTGAGTGTTATACTACGTCGTATGTGAGGACTCATCATAGAGAATCCATACCACACAAGTTAGGACCAGTCCCAAGCGAGTGTTACTCTATGGAATCTACATATGAATGTAGCTATACTCTCTACATAAGATTATCATCTGCAAAGCATATATCGACTACATACACAATGTCAATCCTAGCGTCCATGAGGTCTCATCATAGAGAATCCATACCACACATGTTAGGACCACTCCCAAGCGAGTGTTAACTTTATGGAATACACATATGAATGTAGCTATACTCTCCACATAAAAGTATCATCTACAGAGCAAATCTCGTCATTACTCCCCCTTTCCTGGGAAGTTTTTCATATCATCAACCTGCTCCCCCTTTTGATCGAGGAGGGTTCATGTCTCCAACCTAATCTTCCTTTTTTGAAGATTGTCCATCATTTGTAGTCCCATCACTTCTCCTCCTTGCAAGGAAATTCCTTCCAAACTACACTAATCTTGTCATGGAAATACTTGAACTTCATTCGAGAGAGAGGCTTGGTCATTATATCAGCAACTTGCTCACCAGTACCCACATACTGGAGCTTGATGGATCCCTTTTGTACCATATCCCTTATATAGAAATATCGTATTTCTATATGATTCGATTTGTAATGGAACACTGGATTTTATGTCATCTTTATACAACTCTGGTTGTCATAGAAAATTACTGTAGTGTCCACCTCCATGTCAAATATTCCTGACATCATCTTTCGAAGCCATATCGCTTCACAACAAGCGGAGCAAGCTGCAATATACTCTGCTTCAGTCGTGCTGAGAGCAACACTAGATTGTTTCTTACTAAACCATGAGATCATGGCAGATCCCAAACAATAACATCCACCTGATGTGCTTTTCCTCTCTGCAGCACTTCCTGCCTAATCTAAATCTGTATATCCATGCAAATTGTAGTCATGATCTCCTCCATAGTACAGTTCAAAATCAATCATAACTTTTAGGTACCTCATCACATGCTTTGCAGCTATTAAGTGAACCTGACTAGTTTTAACTAGTTACTGACTCAAGGTGTTCACAGCAAAGCATATATCTGGCCTTTTCTTCGTCAGATACATCAATGACCCAATATCTGTAGTGATTCATGTCTACTAGCTCGGATGTCTCATCACACAACAGCTTTAAGTTAGTGTCCATGGGTGTGGCCATGACTTTACAATCCAACATATCAAATCTTTTCAAGATTTCTACTGCATACTTTCCCTAATTTGAAAAGATTCCTTATGGGCTATGCCACACTTCCAACCATCGGAAATAATGCATTAATCCAAGATCTTTCATCTCAAATTATTCAGCTAACTTCTTCTTGTAACCCTTGATCTGTTTCTCATTTCCAATCAGAAATAGATCATCCACATGTAGTAATAGTATGACTAGTTCATCATCCATAATCTTCATATAAAGATTAGGATCAGCTTTACTCTTGGTAAATCCCATGCTGGTCAATAAGTTATCTACTCTACCATACCAAGCTCTGGGAGCTTGTTTTAGTCCATACAGAGCCTTTTTCAACTTGCATACATGAGTTTCTCTATCTTCGACTTCAAATCCTTGTGGCTGCTCGATGTAAACCTCTTCCTCAATCACACCATTAAGGAAGGTTTTCTTTACATCCATTTGGTGCAAGTCCCATTTCATCATGGAGGCAAGTGCCATGATAGTTCTGATGGAAGTGTACCTTGGTACTGGAGAAAATGTCTCTTCATAATCGATTCCTTCTTTTTGAGAGAATCCTCTAGCCATAAATATTGCTTTGTACTTTTCAATACTTCCATCCGCAACATGTTTTATCTTGTATATCCATTTCTAAGAAACCACACTCTTGTTTTATGGTTTGGGAACTATATCCCAAACATCATTCTCCATGATCGACTAGTATTCCTCCATGATTGCTTCAACCCATTATTTCTTCTATGTATATTCCTCATAGCTGTTGGGTCCTTGGTCTACAAGATCACACATCAAAGCTACATAACTGGAATATGGCTTTGATCTCTTGTTGGTTCTTGTGGAACCTTCTGGTGCTCCATATCTTTCTGCTTCTTGTATGATTTCTCTTACCCAAGTAGGTTTTCTCTTTTGAGAGATATCCATAGTAGGGGGCTTATGAGGCTCTAACATGTCATGGTCTTCTGATGCTACTATTTCAAGATTTGGTTAAGCTTTTGTCCTTCTGGGAGGTACATCTTCTTCATGTATTTATTCAAGATGACACCTTATAGATTTCTTAAGAGCTACCTCTTCATGTAAGGTTACATCCCTACTAATATCGATATGATGGAATCCTGAAATGTATATCCTGAAGGATTTGGAGACTTCACAGTATCTTACAAATATTCCCTTCTTACCAGAAGGATCCAATTTGGTTCTCTTCTCTTTCGAAATATGTACATATACTAGACAACCAAATATCTTGATATGGCTTACTTCAAGTTTCTTTTTGGTATACACTTCTTCAGGAGTCTTGAATTCAAGAGCACTGTGAGATAATCTATTTTGTACATATACATCAGTTCTTGCAGCTTCATCCCATAGGTGCATAGGGAGGTCTTGATCATGAATCATGGTCTTCACTGCTTCCATGATAGTTCTATTATTTCTTTCCGCAACACCATTTTGTTGGGGATTATAGGGAGTGGTTAGTTCCCTCTTAATTCCTGCCTCCTTACAAAATGCTTCAAATTCCTTTGAAGTGTATTCCCCACCATTATCTGATCTCAATGTCTTGATTCTCTTTTCTGACTAGTTCTCTATCAAGGCTTTGAATTCCTTTAGTCATTGTGTCACTTTCCGGAAAGGGATTCTTGATGTTCTTTCCCTGTGCACATCCCTTGTAGGTTCCCTCATGTTTGATCTTCACATCTGGTAACCCTATTACAACCTTGCTTACATATGGCAATGCTTTGTAGTTGAAGTGAGCAAGTCTCCTATGCCACAATTCACTTGACCTGGTAGCCTCATGGACAAGGGTTGTCTCTTGATGTCCTTTGAGCTTGTACAGTCCTCCTTCTTCTTCTCCAATGACTACAGCATATCCAAGTGTCTTACACTTGGACCACATGAGTACTTGTCCATCTATAAAAGCAACTCTATATCCTTTCTTGTCTAGAGTTGAGATGGAGAGTAGGTTCTTTTTCAAACCTAGTACATATAGTACTTCCTTCATCTTCATGGAGGTCCCAGATTCAACCTTTTAGCTTGATTCACCAATACCTTTGATGGGATATTGACAGTCATATCCTAATGATGCTTTCTGGGAAGAGTTCTTCTCTTCAATATTTGACAGAGTTGGCTTCTTTCCTGTCATGTGGTTAGATGCACCACTATCAATAAGCCATGTATCTTCTCCAGGTGTTACAGATCCAGAGAGTGCAGAGAATAACACATATTCCTCTACATCTTCTCCTCTAGTTCTCTTTCAAGTTCTTTCTTCATTCTCATCTTTAGCTAGATGAGCATGATGTCTGTAGTTGTTGTTTTTATTTAGTGATGGACATTTTATAGCAATATGTCCTAACTTTTATGACAGTTGTAGCATTGATAACTTGAGTAATCCTACTTCTTCTTTCTTCTTTGGAATTTCTTCTTTGAAGGGTCATGATTACTCTTCTTGAATTTTGATTGATTTCTTTCCTTAGTATGGGTAGCTAGAGCCTGATCATCTTCTCTAAGAAGAGCTTCTCTATTGGCTACTCTAGCTTCTTCTTGTATGCAATCTTCCCATACTATGTCAAATATCATACTTTCTTTTCTGGCACACAGAGTTTGGATGAATGAGTCCCAAGGTCTAGTGAGGCCATTGATAGCAATCATAAGCAATTCATCCTCATCAAGAGTATCTCCAATAGCACTTAACTTCTCTTTGATCTAGGAGATCCTTGTGAAATAATCTTGTACATATTCTCCTTTGCTCATCTTGGTTCTCTTCAATTGAATTCTTAGATTCATCTTTCTATCGATTTTCTTTCCTTTATACATTCTGGAAAGTGCATCATACATTTGCATAGGTGTCTTCTTGGATGACACTTGAGGGATCAAGTGATCCTTAATGGAATCAGCAATGATCCTCATTGCTTTGATTAGGTCTTGTTCATGATTATGCTTAGCTTCAGCTTATTCAGGTTATGCAATCTCATTCTTGATGTACTTCTCAAGACCATCTCTTTCAGAATGAGGTCAATCCTATACTTCCAATACAAGAATTTTTCTAGGCCTTCCAATTCATCCTCAAGCTTAATTCTTAGGGCCATCTTGACCAGTAAATCACTCAAAAATGAAAATTGTCAAAATAGGAGTTTCACCTTACCAGTAGATGCGCTTGGAAGAGGCGATTTGGTTGGTCCAACTCCTTTCTGGATATCCCTAATCTTTAGTCCTCAAATCCTACTTGCAAAGTTGCAGAACTACAGCTTTTCTAGTTCTGTTTTGTTGTAGTTTTCTAGTTCACTACCAAACTAGGGTTTGGATTTCCCGGAGATCTAGCCACCCAAAAAATATGATCTAGGGCTCAATAGATGCACTGTGAGAGGGTGCAACTTTTGATGCAAGAATATATTCAATCCTCCAACTTTTGCAGAAACCCTAATTTCTTCTAGAGAGAGAGGAGGGAGAATTTCACCTTGTGAAAGCTGCTCTAATTAGGTTAGCTCTAATACCATGTTAAGTTTTTAATATGCTAGACTAGATTCAATAGTATTCAATTCAAAATCATAGCAGCATATCAAGAATCACTAATAGAAATAAAATCACAAGATAGACACATCATTTATCTTGGGAAACCCTTAAGGGGAAGAAAACCCAGCAAAAACTTCCTCTGCATAAGATGTATAAAAGACAACCCCGAAAATAGTTGTTCTCCTCCTTCTGTTCAGTCTCTCTCTCTCTCTCTTATGCACTACACAAGTGAGTGAGTCTGTGTGTTCAAATAAGAACCATAGCTCCTCTATTTATACTAATTGTCAATTGACTTTTTGCACTAGACTAGTCGGCCCCAATAAAAGGTCTGGGCCAAATTTACCTAGGAATACTCAAAACAGTATATTATATTATTAATTGGGGTACTAAAGACCGGACACAAGAGGAGGATTTACCTCATGCCTCTATGATGACCAAATACAATAGTAACACCCCGTCGGAGGAATAATAACATCTCCCTAGGGTCACATCAGTAAAATACATTTAGAATATCCTCTGAAGTTACAATATTTCAACATATTCAACCATAGTTGAATCCACCACAATAGCAGCAATTCAATCAAACACAGTATCAACAGCAAGGAGGCTTCCACTGAGGATTCCAAGGAGGATGGGGAGGAGGTTTTGGTCGAGGAGGAGGACAAGGTCGTGGACCCGTGCAGTTTTACAATTGTGGAGTATTGGGCCATTACCAAACAAATTGTCCAAACCTGTAGTCGCGGTGTACTTACTATACCGCCGCAGATCACACAGTTAAACATTGTCTGCAGCTGATTGCAAAGTGGCAAGACAAGAATGTACCACCACCACAGAACTAGAATCAGAATGTGAATCAAAATGCGAACCATCCAGTGAATCCTCCACCAAACCAGAATCAAGGACCAACATTTGGGAAGATCTCAGCATAACCTAGAGTTTAGTCTGTTGGTGTTGTTGTCCTTACACATGGAGGTGCAACAACAGGAGATGACGGCCCGATCACACAAGTTCTGTTGGATGGATGGAAAAAGGTGAAATTTGATGTTGACGGTGAGAGGGATACGTTCTTTGAAGCACGTGACAGCATGAGAAGAGATTCGGGTAAGTTTCCTATTTATGAAATTCCACCTATTTTTTATTCAACTCTAGCAGCAAGACCATCGCAGCAGCATGATTCCTTGCAAAATTTCTTCGAATGTTGTATGTCACTGGAAAAAGATCCTAATGCAGTCGTCAAGATCATGATTATGTTGCATCGACCAGAGAATGGTCAAAAGGACTCTGCTGTGAACTCCCTACATAAGAAGAAAACTGGAAATGAAATGAGAATGAATATCCAGATTGGGGATTATGATGTAGACTCAGTTATTTTGGATTTGGGCTCAGACGTCAAAATTCTGACAAAATAGACATGGGAGAATATGGGGAAACCACAATTGGTTTGGTCCCCTATGTAGTTGCGAATGGCCAACCAGTCCAGGGTATCATCGATTGGACGAGTACCACGCCTAATGGTGGAAGTCGAAAGAATGAGAACATATGCATATTCCAATGTTATTGAGATTGTTGATGAAGGAAGCTCGTATCTCACACTATTATGGATTGGAGAAGAGCATGATGACTTTTGAGAACCGTAATATCAGAGTCATAGCCCTGATGGATCCAAGCGAAGGAAGAAGGTATGTCGAACTAGTAAAGGAAGAAGTTGTAGGAGGATGGGACCATGCGTACAACATTTCAAAATATTATGTCCATCATGTTGTAGATGGAGAGTTGGGCTAGCGAAGCTCTAGCTATGCATAATTAGATTTTGATGATGCCCTAGAAAATTGGCAGAATCGGATGCATGAGGTATCGATCCGAAAGTTTGGAAGCCTAATCACTCAGTCGCTATGTTGGGTTGCGATGGAGGTTGTCTAGTTACCAACATATGAAGGATTTCCTGATCTACCTTAATTTCTTATTGGCTTTGAAGACAAGGTTTCAAAACCACAGAGGCTATTAGCATTGGATGACGCATTAAAGGCCGCTCCAGCACATTGGTGGGAGACACATAAGAAATCGATCAATGGGTAGTTGTTGTGTCGTATATTGATGAAAGTTCGCTTCAGTGATATCGAGCAGTATCAAGTCGACAAGTATGATGGGCGGAATGATCATAATGATCATTTGATTACATGTCATACCTTGTGGGTATCGTGACTGAAGAATGAGTGGGTACATACTTTTGTACACACAATGTGTGAAATGTCGCGACAGTGGTATCTATCAGCCGAGCTTAGAAGAAAGATCACAACATGTGAGGATTTGTCAATTTATTTCAGTCGCACCTTCAGTTTTGTGGATGTTGATCTAGTGATTCATAGTGCGCTGCAGCATATCCGCGATGTTGTTTGGGAGGTAGTTCCAGTCGCATACCCTGCAGGCCCACATGAAGCATCAATGATGAAGTCGATGATGGAGTGTTACAATGTAACAGGAGGGCCTCATGATGGATAGGACCCAAGGAACCTCAATATTCCATAATCTAAAGGAAGTCAGAATATCATGGCACCAGAGATGCTGACATACAAAATTAATAAACCATTGAAGATTCGGAAGGTCAACATTAGGACAGAGGAGGAACCGAAGTTCATGAAAATTGGAGATTATTGGGATGAAGAAACTATGGTGGAGATCACTAATCTATTGCATGAGTTTCAAGACTTGTTTCCAACTAAATTTTCTAAAATGAAAGGGATCTTAGGATATTTAGGAGAAATGAAAATCCCACTGAAACCAGATGTGAAGCCTATGAAGCATCGTTTGTATCGCTTGAATCTGTGATACAAGGAGAGAGTAAAGGCTGAGCTCGACAGAATGTTGGACGTAGGAATAATAGAACCAGTTGAAGAATCAGAGAGGATCTGTCCTATGGTCGTGCAAGATAAGAAGACAGGTGAGGTTCGAATCTATGTCGATCTCAGGAATCTTAACAACGCATGTCTTCATGATCCGTTCTCGACATCATTTACTGATGAAGTGTTGGAAGGAGTAGGTGGTCAAGAGATCTATTCATTCACGTATGTATTTTTCAGCTATCATCATATCAAGATTGTGAAGGAGGATCGTCATAAGACAGCCTTTATGACTGAATTGGGATGCTTTCAGTACACGGTGATGCCATTTGGACTCAAGAATGCGCTTGTGATATTCTCTAGGATCATAGTTGTTGCATTTAAGGACTTTATTCAAAATTTTTTGGCAGTATACATGGATGGTTAGACGGTGTATGGGTTGGTAAAGGATCATCTTGCAAATCTGCGACTGATGTTGGAGCGGTGTCAACAACATCAGACTACACTGAATTCAAAGAAATGTATATTTTGTTTGCCATTCAGGATTCTTTTGGGGCATGTTGTCTGTAAGCAATGAATGTTTGTTGATCCAGCCAATATTTCCCTCATTATTAACAAGCTTGACATGGCTCAAGGGCGAGCCACAAGATTCTATTGGAGGCCTGTTGGCAGGCAGTTTTGAGGAAGTAAGATGCGCAACACCGAGTAAGTTGCGTAGCACCAAGGATGATGTGAAAGACCAAAGATGGTGCGTAAGGCAGGAAAGTTGACAAAGAGTCGGCTTGGTCATAGTTTTGTAGTTTTTGGTCCAAGATAGTTAAGTAGTCGGCCAAAGTGGACCATTTTGTAAAAGGCACAAGCCTATAAATAGAAATAGGAATGTAATGTTGAGAGATCCTATGAAATGTTATGATATCTTATCTGAGACAATCAAGAGACGAATGTAGAATTCTGAACATGATTGTATGATCTTCTGTGGAAGATTGATTTATGTTTTGTCCCAACTGTGAAGATGTTTTTGGAAAACCTGTTTTGATGCCGAAGTAATATGACATGATGGACATTGATAGAAACACTGTGTTTTATGTCTTTCTACTTTTCCTGTGTTGAATGATGTAATTTGAATGAATCAAAGTCGCATTATGTATGTTGTTTCTGAATGATGTGATGTTTCAGTGCTTTGAATCATGTTATGGTGATCAATCTATTTATTAGTAATTGTATTGTTGGAATCTGAATATGTTCATGCGATTTGATTTTTTATGATATGAATCTATGATAGTAAACCCTTGTATGGATCTCTGAAGTAATGTTGCGATAATTAGAAAATGGATGCACAACCCTCCTTCTTACCACGGAAACATGGTTTTGACAGTTATCCCTCGAACATCTCGGGTGAGACTTCATCTACTTCCCAGGTGTTGCTGGATAGGGTAAAACCTGTCGGGGCCGGTGCTTAGGGAGATCATTGAGTTAAGGGTGTCAACAGAGTGTGAACCACTATTGACGGATCTCTGTCAACAACATAACACTAATATTACCTCTCTCATCGGGTGTCTTATTTGGTGTCAAAGAAGATCTACAGGAACCCTCTCCAGTCCAAGTCATCATATGGATATGGCACCATGTCAAGTGCATGGTTTCCCCACTGGCCAACATCTCTATCATATCTAAGGTGATCCTAGCTGAGAACTCGAGTTTTCCCCTCTTGGGAATCATCCCCCCCCCCCCCCCTCCCCCACATGTGCATACGCACCTCAGTCATCAACCTAGCAAGTAGGCACTCAAATGATGCCCTAGTGGCCAGAAACCTCTAAAAAAAAAAATTAAAAATGTAAGTCTAAACTGAAAGGCAAGTTGGAACTTCCATCAATGATTTCATGACATATATCCAAAGCATAACAAAACTACCGCAAAAAAATGGTAGACCACCTAACGCATCTAGGTATTTGCACTAAAGAGTCAACATAATATAGTAAGGGTAAACTAATGTGCTTCTCATCATTAGGTGGAGTGTTCCAGTGTCGTAAGAATAAGAGAGAGTCACATAAACTCCTCTCGACCAAAAGTAGAGATTTGAAGCTTCCCAATGCTCACCTGGAAATCAAACGGATGGGCAATTGCATCACTGATATATATTAGAGAGTAAGCTAGCTGACTCTCTCCTACAGCACCAGCTGGGACATCGGGGAATTGGGATAAATCCTCCCCTTTCCTAGATAACCCAGTGATGAAATAAATATCCTCCTTAGTGGGTTGGAACCACTGACCGCCACCAACATGAAATGCATGTCTCTGATGATCCCAACGTTAAATGAACTGACATAATAATGAAGAGTTTCCCTTAAGGGAGGTAGCATCCTAATAGAACTTTAGGAGGTCAACTGTCCTCAAGAGATGTCTAGTCTAAGCGGTAATGGGTCGAGGGTACAAATCCCTCTCCATCTACCTAGCTTCCCATTGTTTTACCATGTTATATTGGTAAATTTGAGCCCGCTTCTGTTGAGCAGCATATCATCGCTCATGTCTATGTTTCACATATTTCATACAATTAAAATAATATTTAATAACATCAATATCTTTTAAAACATAAATTATTACTACCGGTGTGCCAAAATAATTGAAGTGCATTGTCAACGGTGCTTTAGTTTCACAAATGTACTGCATACAATGCGCTACTACAATCCTACTGCATCGATACTATATTTTAATATATTTAAGATTAATCTAAACAGTTTAAATATCCAAAACATTGATACAATTTTTAAAATGGACCTAACAGTGGGCCAAAATCATATTAGTGCACCCGTGTTTCCCATTCTATGAACACATCGTTAACCATTTTTCAATAAATTTAATATCGGTGAGCCCATGTCACGTTAGAGCACCAACACTAGTGTACTAATGTGCAATGGGCACAGCGGCATTAGCATTTTGTAAAATGGTTAAATAACATGTTGTCAATGCGTTCAATTCAAGTAAGTGCAACGTTAACAATGTGTTTACAAACAAATGCACCGTTTATTAAACACTGTTACTAAAATTTAAAAAAATATTTATGGTGCGCTTATGGAATTTAAGTGCATTGCCAACAGTGTGCTTAAATTCCCTAGACGCACCGTATAATTAATTTATTTTTTATTAGTAATGTTAATCGATGCGTTTGATATATTTAAGCGCATTGGCAAACTTGGGTTGTACAATATTGAAAGCATTGATTACCGTTTTTGTTTTCATTTTATCTTTTACATTTCAGTGCGTACCTTCCCAGTGAGCTAAGGCCATGTCAGAGCATCGATATCGGTGTCGTGACATGCCCTAGGCGCACTGCATAATTTAGTTGGTTTTTTTAATACTTTATGTTTTTCGGTGCGTTTGATGAATCGGAGGGCACCGAATTATCAATGATCCAAATTATAGAACACAATGTTTACAAATTTTATGTTTTATTATATATTTACGGGAAATGGTGCATTCCAGTCATTCATCTCGCACCGTTCACGGTGCGGTGCGGCCTGTACAGTTTTACTGGCTGCATCACAGTTCGGTGCGAGTCGAATGACTCGAATGCACCATGCATAATTTTTTTTTTAAATACAGAAAATTAAATATTAATTCAAAAAATTAATCCATTAAAAAAATAAATTATGAGGTAAGAAACAAGTTACTTGTTGAACAACCCTTCGGGGAGGCATCCTAGCAATGTATGGAATTTTTGAATTTTTACCACAACTTGTCAAAATTCAAACTAGCAGCAACAGCCAATACAGGTGAAGAATGTGTCCATGTGGACCACGGATGTCAAAGCATCCAATTGGGTAAGGTTTCGCATCGGTGCACTTGGGCAAAAACGCACTAAGCAGTGGTAAAAATGAATTTTACCTCACGATTTTTTTTATTAAGCCTTGTTTCGATGTGTTTTCAAGTAAAGCACACTCGTGTGAGAGGACAACCCGATGCACTGAATCATAGGTTTTTTAAAAAAATTAACGAGTTTTCCCTATTATCCGGTGCATCAGGTTTTCCTCCCACACCAATGCACTTTAATTGAAAACACACTAGAACAAGGTTTAATAAGAAAATAAATCACGAGGTAAAATTCAATTTAAATGAATTTTGCAATGAAATTATTTGTAGTAGAATGTGGTTAGTTTATTGCGCCAAGAGGCACTCTACAGCCCAATATGGAGGAGATCGTGTAACGTTACGTTGGCTATAAATAATATGGGGATCATGAGGAGATCTTGTAATGTTATGTAACTTTATGTCGGTTATAAAATAATATTATCCATTGTGAAAGAGATGTTGTAATGTTATATAAAGTTATGTCGGCTATAAATAATATTGCCAATTATATAAAAATACTTTTTACTTTTAAAAAGTAAAAAGTAATAAATATAAAGTTATAGAAACTAAGAATGAAAATACATGCAATATAATAACCATGATTGTGAAAATAAAAGTTAAAAAAGAAAGATAATAAAAAGTTGAATTAAACACTAAGTAACAGTGAAAATACCTGCAAGAGAACTCAACATTTGGCATTGATAATCAATGTTCGATTCCATCGAATGATGGATAAATTTCTAAACCCTAAACTGATACTGCCCAAGCTAACAAAGAGAAACAAATGAAATCAAACTTAAAAAATGCACGTGTGATGTTATAATGCGACGGTGGCTACTAGCTCTGCTTCAGTTTTAGCAAAGACAAAGGCGAACTCTGATCTGCAAGGGGTCGGTCTTCCCATAAGCCTTGTTTGTTGAAAATGGTGCATTCTCCTCCTCCTTGAAGGCATACCACCATGGGAGGAGAAATGTTGCAACATTCAATGCCTACTCTCCAAATAAACGAGGACCAGGACGCACACCCACAAGCCAATATGTGTGAGGGGAGTTTCCATAAGAGGCAAGATGCCCTGCTTTCTTGCTTGATTTGTGGAGAATCTAACAATATATTATAGTTTAATATATGGTTTAATACGAAAAAGCTTTTTCCCACTGAGTTCTATAGGCCCTCATGGATTTTTAGAGATTCATCAGATACGATTGGTTTCATGGGTTTTTTTGGGAAGTCGAGTGGATTTGGAGAAACTGGTACAACCATCTACCATCATGAAACGAATATTTACATTGAGGCTAAATTTAATGTGTTATTATATTTTTTATTCAAATTTAATTACAAGAAGTTATTTATTAGAAATGAAACAAATATTTACATTGAAGCTAAAGTTAATGTGTTATTATATTTTTTATTCAAATTTAATTATAGGGTTAAAATGTGAGTAAAATTAATATATAGATTACTGAACCCAATGAAATAGTGCACATATATATATCTTTCTAGTCCATACACAAACATTAAAAAAAAATTACACATTTCACTCTTGAGAATGATTGGTAGGGGAATCTCTCTAATTCCTACACAGACATTGAAAAAAATTAATTACACATTTCACTCTTGAGAATGATTGGTAGGCGAATCCCTCTAATTCATGAGTGGATTTGATCCCTCTAAAAACAAAAATTAATTACACATTTCACTCTTGGGAGTGATTGGTAGGCGAATCCCTCTAATTCCCGAGTGGATTTGATCATGTTATCTACTTCAGAGATTGCTAATTGTGTCGAGGTATTTAACAGGTATTATTCCAGTACAAACACTAAACATAGTAAGCTTCTAAATATAGTAAGCTTACATGGATATATTTCATCGGCACATGTAATATCAATGGAAAATTTGAAAACCATGTGCAAAGCCTCCTAAACAATCATGCAAGGCTTCTTGAACAACCCATGGTAAATTGCACTCAAGGATATTTGTTAAAAAAATTTACCAAATTTCAATTAAAAATAAAGAAAATAAAAAATAAACTACTCCTAAACAAAATTATAAAATTTCCAAAAATATATTATTTCAAACACTAATCAATACCTTCATTTCCCAAGATGAGGGATACAAGATTATTTTAAATGCAAGGCCTCCTAAAACAACCCATGGTTTTAGGAAGGCCTTGCATATGGTTTTAAAACTATATATGGGGAGATGTTGTAATGTTCGTTTTCTAACAAAATAAAAAATAATAATAAATATTATATGTTGGCCATAAATAATATTAATAATAATAATATTATATGTGGACCTTAAATAAAAAGATGTGTCTTTTGGTTTGAATCAAATCAATGGTTATATATAAGACACAACAAAGTTGATAGCTCATTGAGTGCAATACCTAAGAAGAGGTTTGCACCTCGAGATCCCTCTCGGCGCTTCATAGAGCCTAGGATTTGGATCTACGTTGCTTTATTAAACATGCACTAGTGTGTTTATGGTTATCATACGCAGTGATATTAGATTTTTTATTAAAATATAAATTGAAAGTATGATGTGTTTAGATGTATTAAACGCACTGGTGCGTTTATAATATAACGCCCTGGATATATAAACACATCAATGAACGGTTATTAAAATAATACGAGTTTTTAAATTAAATTTTCTTTGATTTGTATTTTTTCTCTATTGCGGTGTAGTATAATTCCAGTCTATACCCATGCAATATAGTAGGAAATGCATTGGTTCATTTTTGTGTAAACGCATCGACGCATTTTTGTGTAAACGCATTGGTGCATTTTTGTGTAAACGCACTGATTAAAAAATATCTACTAAAACCTCTGCTTGCTCACCTCCACTAGAAACCTTCACTATAAACGGATTTTTTGGGCTCTTTTCTATGGATTTCACTATAACCTCAGTTACAAGGCCTTTTCCTTTTAGTGTATGAAGCATCACCGTGTAATAGACCCATGTTCAAACCTCAGTTGTAGCATACCTAGCTACATCTATACTCCCCTTTAAGGTGATGTGGTACTCAAGAAAAGTCCATTTTTTTCTCTGATATCATTATGTAAGGTCCCTAGATGCTTTCCTTAGCCATCCAACACTACCCACAAGTCGAGTGTACCTCATAAACCATATATGAGATAGATTCAATATCTAAAAACAACTAAACTACACAATTTATATGCAAATATAAAGCAACAACACAAATAAAGATGCATATTCTAAATTCTTCAATTACCCATTAAAACTGATGCATTAACAAAACAAAAAAAGAATCCCACAAGACAAACCATGAATTATCTACAAATAAATTTATGTCCACCAAATTGGTTTCTAAGGGGTGATTTTCCACCCGACAATAGGAATAGGTTATTGATTCCACCCCAAATCTAAACCATGATACCACTAGGGAAAACAAATCTTCTAAAGGGCTCTAATCTCACTCTTCCCAACCCATTACTCTCTTGACATTCCATTTTCTCATTGCTTATCTCCCCGTGCCCTCTTCCAAAACTCAACCTAGCCATGAAACTCGCTTCCACTACCCCACACAACATAAGGAAGACTTATCCCTTCTCTTCTTAACAATCCCTTAGAGTACTCTTCCCTTTCGATGCTCTTCAATGTGTGCAAAAAGATCCCAATGTATTGTCTTCCTTTTGGTAATAACATGGCACATAAAACACTTGGCCTGAAGGTAGTCAAAGAGAAACAATAATATTACATGTATAAAGGTATTGCCTCAGCTACTATGAACATTATAGGCATGGTATTTCTCTCCAACCATCCCAGTTTCTTCCACACTATCAGCAACAAGATTCCCCAACTTCTATGGGCTCTTACCAACCACAAGCACATGGAAAACTCTTTCCATAATAGTCAAAACAATCATCACAACTAGGTATAAAATCCCCATGAAATGGGATCTTGTCTCTTCTACATGTCCATGAATGGTCACCTAATGATTATGATGGAATAATGCATGGAAAAGGTATTGGAACAAATTTTCTTAGATGAGACCACTCTCTCTTCCCAAGGATATAAACAATATGACACTTATACTTGTACACGCCTACAAGCCAAATATTCATGTGAAGATTGTAAGGAAGCATGGGAAAGAAATGTTAGTGCTTCCAAAGGACAACGTGGAGATTAATTCATCCAACAACCCCCTATTCTCTTCCTCTCTTTGGGTACCATGGTCCCCTCATTGCTCTACCAAGGAACTATTTTGGTGGATACTATATTATTATGTATTTTCCTTTTTATATGCTTTTACATATACATGAACATATCATGGAAAATACTCCCACCAAATTATAAACCTATCCCGCCACTTGGAATCATATGCATCCACTAGATGGACCTTGGAGATAAGACCCACACTATGAATGTTCACACTATACTCACATATTTACAACATCCAATCATTATATCTCAACCCACATGGCTTGACTCCCATCACATGCACCATCTCGCATAATAATACATTATCATTGCATATTATATTCCAAGGGTAACAACTGGGATATTACATTAGTGGATATAGGGCCCTTTGTTGTTGGCTTACCTAAGATTAATGGGGCTCCATATTAGAGTGGATTGCATCAAAGCAAACTAGATCCATAGTTCTCCATGCATGTAAGAAGTGTTTCTCCCAAGGAAAAAAATTATAAAAATAATGTTAAAATCCACTCTAAATAAATAATTGAATTTAAAGTACTCAAAAAGATTCAAACATATGACATCTTAGATATAAACACCTTATTTGGTCAATTGTTTATTTGTTAAAAACAATATTTATCATTAAAAGATAATTACTCTCAATGTGAGATTTAACTCACATTACTATTTAGTGTGATAATCCCTCTACCAATATTCAATTATAATCCTTACTAAATGGTATAAATGTTTATTCAAATAATAAAATGAGGTCTTTGTGACCGCATACACAAACAAATCATAACATTGGCCATAAATACAGCACAAAATCCCACCTCATGGTAAATGATGTCAAAAAATCATCCTCTATAATTTCTTAAAAGGTAATTACAATTGAAATATTTGTGACATAAAGTTCAATGGAGTCATAAGTTAGTTTGATATATAATACCCTTTGAGAATTGGATCCATTAATCCATCTATTGTAGGAATTAAACAAATTTCCTCGAACTATTTTCTTGACGCATTCTGTCAAATATATGGCTTGTAAAAGGCATTTTTTTTGCAATTCTACTCACCCATAGTTGATCCTTTGACCTCATAGCCCTCTAAAGTAACATTTTATAGTTGGTCCTTCTCAATGAATAGAAGCTTGCACACTCGGCCTATTTTAATGCTTAAATTACATTAATAAGCTAAATGAAAATATAAGTTTCATATTCCATGGATTCAATCATAAACTTTCATTATCATATTATATTCACTTCATAAGCAAACCCATAGGATTAGTACTAGGTTATCTTGTGAGTATTATCCTTTTGTTAACCATTGTGAGCGTTTAACTTAACAAAATAAACACAATGCTCATTGAGTTTTCTTGTCAAACAAATGATATGCAAATGTAATTTTCCATCTGGACACTTATATGTCTTGCCCATAATAGCTCCAATATTGACACTAAAAACTTTGATACCACTTTGTAGCATATACAACTCCCTCTATACTCCCCTTTAAGGTGATGGGGTACTCCAAAACAATCCAAATTTCTATTATATAATTGTATCACATCCCTAAATGCCTTCCTTGGCCATCTAGCACTACCCACAAATTTATTTTTCCTCATAAATCATATGCGAGACTAAATTCAACCTCTAACAACAATTAAACTACGCAATTTATATGCAAATATAAAACAACAACGGAAATAACAATGAAGATTCTAAATTCTTCCATTGCCCATTGAAATCAATGCATTAACAAAACAAAAAGGCATCCCACAATAAAAAAACATGAATACTTAGATGCAAATAAATCCATATTCAACAAACTAGTTGTTAAGAGATGATTTTCCACCCAATTGTGAATCAATTGTGGATTCCACACCTAATCCAAACCATGATACTACCAAGGCAAAGGAATCTCCTATAGAAGGCTCTAATCTCACTCAAACCAATGCATCACTCCCATGATAACCCATCTCCTCAATTCAAATCTCTCAGATCCCTCTTCCAACACTCAAATCGACCATGGCACTCTCTTCCACTGCCCCACACAACACAAGGAATATCCATTCATATTTTGCTCAATAGTCTCTCAAAGTACTCTTCATTTCTAACTCTCTCTAGTGTGTGTAGAAAGAGCTCAATATATTTCCCATCTTTTGGTGATAACTTGAGACCGAAAAAAGTTGGTCTCAAGGTAGTGAATGAGAAAAAATAGCAGGGTTACAAGTTTGAATGTATTACCTCAACTATTGTGGGCATTCTATGCATGAAATTTATCTCCAACCATCCTATTTTCTTCCACATTTTCAACAACGAGCTTCCCTAAGTTTTGTGGGTTCGTACCAACTACAAGCACATGAGAAAGTCTTTATATACCAGCCATGACAACCAAGGAGAAACATCCCCATGACATGGAATCTATCTGCTCTCTATACCCATAAATAGTGGCCTAATGACAATGATATAAAAATGCATGGAAATGGCAATGATATAATAATGCATGGAAATGACAATGGAAGATCTTTTGTTCCATGAGACCCCTCTCTCTTCCCAGCTATATGGAAAATATGATAGTTGTACTTAGTACACAACCACAAGTCTAAGATTCATGTGAAGATTGTAATGAAGCATGGGCAAGACATGGTATCACTTCCAAAAGACAATTTCAAGATCAAATCTCCCAATAAGCCCCTGTTCTCTTCCTCTCTTGCAGTATCATAGTCCCCTCATTTCTCCCTCAAGGAACCATTTTGTTGGATATTATGTTATTAGGTATTTTCCTTTTTACATATATATGAGCACATCATGGAAAATATTCCCACCACTTGGAATTTTGCGCATTCACTAGTCGAGCCCTTGCCTTGAGATCCACACTAGGAATGTTTGCAATGCACTCACATGTTTACAACATTGGATCATTATATCTCAGCGCACAGGGCTTGACTCCCATCACTTAAGTCATCTCACATAATAATACATTATTGTTACATATTATATTTTAGGAATAAAAATCGGGATATTACATTAATGGATATAGAGCCCTTTCTTATGAGTTTACCTAAGATTGACAGGGTTCCATGTTGTGTGGATTGCATCAAAGCATACAAGGTTTATAGCTCCCCATATCTATAAAAAGTGTTTCTCCCAAGCAAAACAATATATCTCAAACCACCACTTGGGGTTTTGTGCATTCACTAATCGAGCCCTAGCCTTGAGATCAATACTAGGAATGTTTACAATGTACTCACATATTTGCAACATTGGATTATTATATCTCGACCCACATAGCTTGACTCCCATCACATAAGTCATCTCACGTAATAATATATGATTGTTACATATTATATTTTAGGAATACAAATTGGAATATTACAGTAGTGGATATAGATCCCTTTCTCATTGGCTTTCTTAAGATTGACAGGGTTCCATGATAAAGTGGACTGCATTAAAACATACAAGGTTCATAGCTCCTCACTTCTGTTAAAAGCATTTTTCACAAGTAAAAAAATATATAGACATAATGTTAAAAGCAATTTTACTTGAAGCCATTGATATAGTTTTGAAGATCATGATCCATAAAATGGTGAGTAAACATAAGAAAAACTAGAACCTAATGGTTTTTCGGCATTATGGGCATATTGAGCTTCAGTCAAAACTACCACTGGTTTTATACACTTGAAACACATTCGTGGAGTGGAGGCACTTTTACTAAATGAATGTGAAATACCTTCATTGAAGCTAGTTGTATAACTCCCACCTAACACCTCTGTATAGGAATACATGCTCACCCAAAAAAAAGTCCCCACTCAATAAGTAAAAAAAGGTAGAACATCTCTTTATTTGGCCTGTTTCAATAAGCATCGTCGAGAAGCTGCATTAGCTAATGAGACTCAAAAGAAGCATGTAAAAGCCCGTTATGATAAAAGTGTTTTACTTAACATCTTTGCTAAAGGAGATTTTGTCTTGGTTTATGACCAAGATCATTAAAAGATAGGAGTATAAAAGTCCATTATGGTAAAAGTGTTTTACTTAACATCTTTGCTAAAGGAGATTTTGTCTTGGTTTATGACCAAGATCATTAAAAGATAGGAGTATAAAAGTTTTAACCTTTTTGCCGTGGTCCTTACATTATTAGCCATGTGTTGCAAAAAGGGGCCTATGAGTTGGTTGACTACTAAGGGAATTCTTTGCCTCAACCTCATTATATTATATTAATAAGTATTATGCATAAAAATAATAATAATAATAAGTGGATTTAAAGTGTTTAAGAAGATCCAAAATAACATCAAGGATATAAACATCTTATTTGGTACATTATTTTATTTATTTAAGACCATTTTTATCATTAAAAAAATATTAACACAATATGAAATTAGTAAATAAAATAATGATGATATTCACTTTACCAAGTTTAAATTATTTATAATGATATAAATGTTTAGTCTCCTGCCACATAAACAAACTAAACATAACATTTACCAATACAATATCCCACCTCATGCTAGATGTTCTCATAAAAAATATCCTCTTTAATATTTTAAAAGAGAATTATAGCTCAAGTCTTTGTGACATAGAGTTCGATGGAGTCATTATTTGTTTGAATTATGACTCCAAAAAATTTAAGTTGTTATTAGAACATATTGTCAATAAATTTATTGGAATCATAGAGCCACAGTCCAACAAACCAAACATTCAATGAAAGAATGATGGAATGCACTAAAACCAAAGGTATGATGATCAAAATGAGCAATTTTTTAAAAAATGGAGCCCATGTACCTTGGTGGCTTCTTGTTGACATAATGTCATTATGATAAGGACTTTATCTCGAACTTGGTGCAATGATTGACTCCTTAATGCGAGATTAACCTTCATTTGTTTCATTATCCCCTAAGTCCATATA
Organism: Pseudotsuga menziesii; assembly: GCA_001517045.1. Lineage (NCBI taxonomy): Eukaryota > Viridiplantae > Streptophyta > Pinopsida > Pinales > Pinaceae > Pseudotsuga > Pseudotsuga menziesii. Next base: position 471,767 of record LPNX010654927.1, read on the forward strand.
TGTTAAAATTCACTCAAAAAGTTGATGTGTACGTTTAGTAATCATTTTATAAGAAGATCACTATGGTTTTCAATGTCTTCTCAAACAACTTCTATATCGACATCATTCCTTCAATTAGTTTGTACACCTCTTAATTAAGGGAACATTATCATGATCTTTTCTTGAGAACGTTTTTTTAACCCAATAGAAACATTGTAAAGTGATTTGATTTGGGACTTTTATAAGGCAAATCATTGAACATAAACACTTGCTTTCAACAAAGTTATTAAGATAAAGACATTCTTATACCAAATCACTTAGAATAATGAATTATTAAGATGCTTAGAATTTGCGAGGGTCATTATTTGCTTATTTGTATTATTACTAGGGAATTGAATATTAGTGGGTGTTTTGTCATATTACCATCTCCATTAAAACATAATCCCGTTTAGGGTTCAAAATTGAACCCGTCATGGCATGTCAAAGGGGTTCCAGCCAGTCATAGAAGTATAGTTAAAAAATGGCCGTAAAAAAAATGTTAATTTTTAATTTTGACATTTAAAACAAAAATTACAGATTCGAATTAAAATTTTATTGGAAGGTGGTGTGACAAAATGCTCGCCAAACATTAATTCGGCTGGCTAGGAGTAGTTGGCATTTAAAGATGGGCTTTGTTTGATGAGATGGGCTCTCGCATCAGTTAATAAATTTGGTCCATAAGTTAAGTAAATAAATACATTAAACTCCCAGGTGTGCGTTGGATATGGGTGAGACTCGACATGGGCATGGACATTTAAATAAATACATTAAACTCCCAGGTATGGCTAGATATGGAGGAGAGCAGAGAGGACCAAATCCTATGTGTTGGATATGGAGGAGAGCACAGAGGACCAAATCTTTAGATAGATTAAATGTTGGTACAACTGCTGCTAAATCTCTATCTAGAACCTCTCAAACAACGACTGCATATGGAACCACCAAGCTATTTGATTCCTCTGCAACTACTTTCTCCGATCAACCTAAACCGCTACTTATGGCTGGCTTTCAATCTCGATTCTGAAATGAGTCTGTGCCTGGATCTTTCGCTGGTGAAATGAGTCTCTGCCTGGATCTTTCGCTAGATATGAAACTACTGAGCGAAGGTAAGCTGGGGCAAGCGTCGTTTCTCACTTTGTATATGTTACCTATAACCGCGCCCGTGGTTTTGCTACTTTTAGCACTGGATTGGGATCTGTGATTGGCGCTTATGTTGTTGGCTTCTAGTATTGACGCCTATTTAACTTGATTAAAAGCTGTGAAACCAATGTAGGGATCAACACTGAACATGGATGTATAGTGGATTCGGAATGCGGCGGATCCCACTTTTTAAACAAAGAAACACTGCAATGAGGAATATAAAGCATGAGATAGGAGGGACGCAGGTGATTGAAGATTGGACTTTGCAATTATTCTTTATGTGAGAAATATGGTTTCATTTTTAACAATGTAGACAGCTTTTCAAACTAGACATTTCACTTTGTTTTCGCCCTTTTTCATATTGTATTTTTTTCGGGATGGCCCCGTTAGAACCCTGCTGAGGCATTTTTCATTTGTGGGATTTTGAGTTGCGGCATTTTTTAAAGCGTTTTTTTTTCTTTGTGTTTTCTCAAACTAGTTTTCTCTTTGCCAATGCATTAAGTTGTGGCATTTTTGAAAGAGTTTCTTTTATTTGTTTTTTGGAATAGGTTTTCTCTTTGCCAAGGGAGAATGCAGACAACTATCATGGAGAACTGTAACTGGAAACTGCAGATGACTTGGATGGCAACGCAAAAAGGAAATGAATTCAAAACAAAATCCAATGGTGGTGCGTTAATGTTAATCATTTTGATGACATTTAAGATTATCTACTAATTTAAGGTAAATGCTATCTTATTGCATTTTTATTTTATTTTTATTTATTTGTTCACTGTGTTAAACTGAGTGTTGAATTTGTGAATTTGTATTCCATAAATAAATCTATTCTATGGATAAGAGATTATGCTCATTTTGAGACATCATAAGGAACGAAACATTCCTATAATCCTCAGCAAAGTTATCTAGGTTGAAGACCTTCTCATCTATAGCAATACTAGGTTCCTCTTAAGCAACTAAAACGATCCCAAAATTATTAATTGGTCCTTTTTGGTATTGCCTTTACTAATAGAAGAAACAATAGTACTAAGCAAGGGAGGGACAATGAATTCTACAACCATAATCATGTCCTAGCATTTTTTCCCAACTCTGTAACCGACATCTCATTCATAGGTTGACTTCATGGGTGTATCATATTTTTCATGGTTTTCAAATGCCCACGGCTTGGTAAATATATATATTTTTGCCATAATGAATGTGAATTTATTAATTTAATTAGTTGAATAAATTGATTAAAAACTTAATATTTTATTTAGCAATTTTTTTTAATGAAGTGTCCAGTTAATTTATTGTTGTCAATTGAAGTTTAAATTTTTTTAAAGCCTTTCTTCACAGAAGAGCAACATGAATATATACCCTTCTAACCGAAATTAAGATGAGCCCTTCAAATTTGATCCCGTCAACCACATTTATAATCTATTTCAAAACTTTACCTTTTTATGTATGTACAAAAGTAATGAGAATTCATATATTAGAATATATGAATAAATACTTCAATCTACTATATATAACTTCTCTATGATTTTGTAAAACAAAGGTGTATATGCATGTGTCTTAAAAAGTTGTGTGTAATAAGAGGTTGAAAATAAATAGTTAAACATGAATCACCAAGTTTCTCTTTCAATTTATAGGGAGTGAGGCAGGAATTGGGATATAACTTTGGAAGGAAGAGGGTTTGGTTTACTAATCGATGGGTGGTAACTAATTATGTCATATAATATCCCAATTGTATTAATAACTAAAAGTTCAATATACAATAATGTGTAAATAGACTTATTCACTTTTTATCAAATATTGATTTGAAGGAGGAAAGGGCAATATCTAGTAATGTGATGTCTTGTGCCATACATTTTTGTGGAACCCATGTTTCCCCACAAAAAGGGCATTGAAACATGGACTTCCTAAACCATATACAATGTTTGTGCCTCAATATCTAAATCTCATAGCATTGGAGTTAAAGAGAATGGAACCTTGTTAAAAACTAGTAAAACCATATTGGTCCATTACGTGCAAGGACATAGTGTAACCATGAAAATAGTGCACTTGGAAGGAATAAGATGAAGTTGGGGAATATAGTGAAAGCATGACAAAAATTTGCATGAGTAGAATTCGACAGAAACAATGCATAGTTTGATCAATGCTATAATAGAGAATAGGATGTCAAAGGCATGGGTAAGGCATATTCAGAAGGAAACTATATCTAATGATAAATTGCTTGGAGATTATAAGTAGAGCAAGTGCATAGAAAGGTAGAAAAATGTAGAAACACACACAACAAAGGTTAGGAAAACTAGACACATACGCATTGCAAGATAATTAGTTGGTTATTGTGATGAGCAAAAGCAATACACAAAAATGAATCCAAATGGATAAGAATTGAATGTAACCAAAAACAAGGAAGACAAAGAAGTAGTTAAAGAACATAAATGCTAGAAGATGGATAGTTAAGGAAATAAAGTAACTAGATTAGATAATAGGAAATGATCCAAGGTAGTAGATAAGAGAGTTTGACCAATAGAGATATGATTCAAGAAGTAGTGAATCAACAACTCTTAAGTGATTGTACTTTTGTCAATTATGTACTTTATGATATTAGCGAAAGCCTATTTATCACCAGGATATGTATGTATCTAGTTTTGAGTGGATGTGTGATTATTTACTATATTAGCATCATTTATGTGACCATTTGACTTGCAATCAGCTATGCATAGAAGCTAGCGAATTTAGTACACCACTCCAAATTGTGTTAATTTTCCTAAATTTTTGCAATGGATTTGATGTAATTGCCATTCAATTACATTTTGATGAGTATGTTAACAATCACAACTTCCATACGACCAACTTATGTGTGTGCATGTGTATGTGAAAGTATATATCATAATGTCATTTTCTTTATAACAAAAGTACATTGTAACTTATAGAAGGTAAAATAAACTATGCAATGAGAATTGTTAGTGCAACTTCAATAAAGTAAAAAACAATAAAGTAGTAAAATAAGCTACAAATTAAATCTCAAAGTTGGAAGCAATGCTAATCACTTACTCTTATGTCAATTGATGGAAGAAAATTGTAAAATGGTTCATGTTGATCTCCAATTGGGGTTGTTGAAACATGTGTTGCTTTGTCTATTAAATGTGGTATAATAGTAAGCTCGTTTATAACATACCACATCCAATGTTTGAAATAAGAATCCATAAACATAGAGTTGACAACATGGAATATTTTATAATGAAATTATCTATTAAAATTGAAAAATCTCGTAGAAAAATAAAACTCTACATTGTTAGTTCTTGTAGTGTAAGATTGTTAAAAAAACATGTAAAACTCTAAACAAAAGATGATATTATCCACAAATTTCACATTAAAAAGGATATCATTTTTTACCTCAAAATTGTCACTCTTTTTCCTTGGGAAAAAAATCAGAATTTTATTTCTCAAAAGAGTAAAAAAAATTAGATTGAGCATATATCTCCTGAGCAAATATTCTGTGTAAACTCCGCAGACTTTTGAAGAAGATCGTTTATCTAAAAAGAGATATGATGAAGAAACATATAGTTTTGTATCAAAATTAAACTGTATGAAACCATATTTTCAGATTTCCATAGTAAGTTTTTCATGCATGTCGAACAAAAGACAAATATTGCCTATGTCCTATTCCCCTATCGAAAATTTCATGAGTATAAAATTTTTAAAATCCCATATAACATTTTGTCCAAAATTTGCTTCAAAAACTTTTATGTATAATACTTGCCTCATTTTTCTCTATATTCTGACAATTGGTCTGATCACACTAATTGAGCTTCAGATTCCTTCATGAAAGGCCTATGATAGTATCGGTATTCATGTCCATCGTTGAACTCGGGTACTTTAAAGATGCCTTTATCCAGTTGAGATCCCTCCTTAGATAAGGTGTTTGTGGTTTGATTTCTTTCCCTATACACATGTCCAATTTTGATTGTATTAAAGTGTGCCATGATTGAGAAAACATCCTAGAGAAGGGAGATAAGTTGTGTGTGGGTGCATCATTGAATTTTATTTTCCCAATTGGTGACCAACATAGAATCATCAAAGACTTGGAGGACTCGACAAAATTTCTCTAAAGCAAAGAGTAAGAGAAATTTTAGTGCCATTAGGTCAACTAAATTGTTTGTACCTCCTCCAAATCCCAAACTAATATGAAAATAATGATCTTGGGACAAGTAAAACACTGCTCCTCCCCCGCAAATTTCCCTATTTCATTGAGATGAGCCATCAAAATATGCCTATGGATGGTTTTTGTCTATTTCTTCCTCTCTAATCTCTCTTGTTTTCAATGTTCCAATCCTTTGTGCAAAGAAAGGAAGGATTCCTTTTATATTTGATACCACAACTTCCAGGACTGTAACATTTTCATTGAAAATAATGTTGTTTCTATTGACCCAAATTCCCCAACTAAAAATAAACGGTAAAGCATTATACCGGTTGCAATTTTGTGATCTCATTCGTCTTTGTAATGTCTCTTTGAATGTGTTTCCACTCCAGGTTTGGTTTAAGCCAATATGTTTGGAACATTCCTTCCACACCACCTTTGTGAAGTTGCAATTTATGAATAGGTGTGAAACTGTCTCTTCATCTTCTTTGCATAAGCAACACCATCTCTGGCCTTCTATCCTCTGTTTTTGTAAGTTTTCACTTGTAGGGATTTTATTCTCCAAGGCGCACCACATAAGAATTCGATATTTTAGGGGTACTTTGTTTTCCATATCACTTTCCACCACCAAGACAATTCTCTATCATATAATTCTATGCTTGGTTGAATAGATCCTTGTTTCGAGATGTATCTCCTTGAGGGACGAAAGTCCCATATTAACTCATCCTCTTCGTCTCTAATACGAACCTAGGATTCCTTGAGTGAGTTGATGTAGTAGTTCCACATAATTCTTTCCTCCAACTCCATTCTAAGGTTGTGTGTTGTTCTCCATTCCTGCCCCTACAATGAGGTAGTAGAAGGGTCAAATATATGATAGCGTGTATATAGACATACCTCATTTAATTTTTCAATCATCCCATGTGGCAAATGATGCCTTCCCAAACTTACTTTGTTACCTTTCCCAAGGCCAATAGAATAGTTGTTGACAGAAGTCTCCATAGACACTTAGTAGCCAAATCTTTTGAGAACAATAAAATATTCTTCAATCCCCAACCACCGAGAGATTTAGGAATTGTAATCCTTTCCCATTTCACTTAAGGAAGAATTGTCATTCCTTATGGCCACTCCATAGGAACTTGGAGCATAATGTCCTGGCATTCTCCAAAATACCTTTGGGTATCCACACCAAAGACATCCAATATATTGGAATGGCTTCAAGCACCGACTTCACCAGCACTATCATGTATTCCCTTGAGAGCCACTTATTGCACCATACATTGATTCTCTTTTCCAATTTGGTGATCAACCATCCCTAATCCTTTATCATATAATTATTAGGTTTCAAATAAAACCCCAAGTATTTTAGACCATCTTCCAAAGCAAGGTCAGGATATGGAAAGAGTGATTTGTAGTATCTTACCTCATCCTCTTCCACGTTTAGCAGTGACAGAGTAGATTTTATGATATTGATGACCATCCCCGTAGATAAGAAAAACAACTTTACTATATTATTTAGCATGTCATCATCCCTTTACATGCCATTGCAAAAGCTAAGGATGTCATAAAAAAATAGCAGGTGTGTGATTTGTAGAATTTGAGATATATTAATTCCTTTGAAGCTCCTGGTTCTCTTTGTTTATGCCAAATACCTGCTAAGCCCTTCTGCTACTAAGATAAACAATAATGGGGACAAAGGACATCCTTGTTTGAGGCCCCTCTCGGATTGGAAGAAAGGTGAAGTTGAACCATTTATGAGAACAACATATGAAATCTCAGTAATACATAACATAATCCAATTGATAAAGTGGATTCGAATCCCAAGTGGATGAGGACAAGTAAGATATATATCCAATTTACCCGGTCATAGGCCTTTGATAGATCAATCTTAATGACAACTCCTTTTTTCTTCTAGTCTTGATGTTGTGCATAACCTCTTGTGCCACTCCAATGGCTTCATGGATCTTCCTACCCTCGACGAATCCAAATTGTTCTTTCGAAACATGCCTCGACAAGATAGATTTGATACGACAAGCAATACATTTAGCAATGATCTTACATATTCTCTTTGGCAATGAAATAGATCTGAAATCATCAAACGAACTTGGGTTGTCGACTTTTGGAATGAGAGAAATAAAGGAAGAGTTATAGGAAATTTAGAATTCTACCATCTAATCTCGATTCCTCCACCACTCTAAGAAGGTCTTTCCCATTAATGTCAAACCAGTCAATGAAGAACTCCACCAGCCACCCATCTGGCCTAGGGTTCTTGTATTGTTAGAAGTTGTGTAGAATAGCCTTTAATTCATCCTAAGAGACTTCTTCCATCAATGAGATGTTGTCTTCTTCATCTACAAATCTAGGAAAGGGTGGTGCTATGCAAATGATTTCTACAATGGATGTTCCTTCATGTTCCTTATATAACATTTTGAAGTGGTCTTCACCCATCTTTGCTAGCCTATTAAAGTTTGAAATTATTATCTCTTCCTAATACAGCATCCCCCAAATGGTATTTCTCAGCTTTTTCCCTTTGCATATGCTTGGAAGAATTGTGTGTTATCATCCCCAACCTCCAGCCAAACTATTTTACTCTTTAGCCTCCATGTTTCTCCCTGCTCCGCTAGCAACTTCTTCTTTTGGGCCATTAAGACACCATGCAAGATGAGTTGGAAAGCAAGGTTAAGGAACAAGGAGAAACAATAGAAAATTTGTCTAGCTATTATGAGATGCATTTCAGCATAATCTTGGGGCTAACTCAGGGGCGTCATGTTGGTGTTTGTGCAACTTCAGGAGCTATTATTATTGTCCTCCTTCGGGAGTTGAACTTGTTGCAATTATTCATCTAAACCCTAGAAAGAACAATGTAATCCTTGGGGAGAAAAGCCAGCAATAAAATAATAAATAAATATTATTTATTGCACCCCCAAGTGAAGTCGGCCCCGATTATTTTCTGGGTGGAAAAACAGTATAAAAAGAAGGCACCCCTCCTCACTTCAGCACATAATGGCAGCGCAATAGTTCACAGTTTTCAGGGAAAGACAGCAGTTACACAACAACTCAGAAGTAGACTAATTTTCAGGGTTTCATATTTGGAAGGAATTTCCATATTTTTCTTTTTCTTTCTTCATTGTACTATGATCTCAAAATTATCATCTCTAAACTAAGGTTGTTGGGTTTTTCCCAATTGGATTTCCCAGGTGAAAAATACTTGTGTTATTGTTCTGTGCTTTGTCTATCTTCTAGTGATCTTATTGATAAATGCAATTAAGATATACTGCTATAATGTTTAAGAAATCTAACATGGTATCAGAGCAGTACTAGAAGAAGCCATTGTTGAAACTTTGTCAGCAACTTGTCGAATATAGGATTTCATCTTTCAAGGTCTTCACTCAACCTTTTGGCAGAAAAAGAGCCTTGGGAATTTCGTTCTAAGGAAGGTGCAACTTTCTGTCGAAACATAATTGGATTCTGAGCATTTTTCATTTTTGGCCTGTCATTGCTACAGGAAATTAGGGGTTTTTCACAGAAGTGGAATTTTTTAGTGATCCCAATATAGGATTGTTCTCCTCCTCAAAATCGAAATTTAGAGAACAAGATCGAAATTTTTGGTTGGGTAAAACTCTGAGAAAGTCAAACCCTAATTTGACCCCGAACCAGAAAACCAGCACTGCAGAAGATCAACCCCATATCCAGATCTACAGTTAAGATGATCAGCATGAAGGTTGAATATCATTTGGAAGGGGTTTCCAACTTCATCCCCTGGAAGTCTAGGGTTTTTCTACTGCTAGAAGAAAATGACCTATTACAGTTTGTAAAAGCAAAGGTCCCTGAACTAGAAGTCGAAGAAGACAAACCTTGTTGGAGAAAGGATGATGCCAAAGCAAGGAGGATTTTAGTGGACTCAGTTAGAGATCATTTGGTTCCTCAGATCTTAGAAAAATCAACGGGGAGAAGGATGTTGAAAACTGTAAAGAAGTAATTTGAACACGGTATCATCAATGTGACTCTCACATTGAGGAATCAACTGTCGAACATGAAGATGACGAAGTCCGAGGATATTGCCTCATATTTCATGAGGATCACCAAGCTCCGGGACAAGCTAAAGTCTAGTGGATACAATCTTGAAGAAAAGGATCTTGTCATGACCACCTTAAATGGTCTCCCACCATCCCGGGAGTCTTTCATCCAGACTGTAAGAGGTCGAACCAAGTTGCCCAAATTTGATAAGCTATGGGCTGAATGCACTCATGAAGAAACAAGAATTGCAGCACGCAAAAGACTTCATGGTAGTCAACCGGAGGAAAATCAAGCTTTCATATCACATACTAATAAAGGCAAGGGAAGGGGAAGGAAGTCATACATTCACAAGCATCAAGACAAGAGATCAAGTCCTCCCCCAGATCAGAAGGATCTATCTCAGATCCAATGCTACAATTTATAGAAATACGGTCATTATGCAAGTAGTTGTTGAAGTTCTCACAAAAGGAAGCATGAAGCTTCAATTGATGATGTAGAGGAAGACCCTCCTCATAAGGAGCCAAGGAAGGATGATCGTTTGGAGTTCTTCTTCAAAGAAATGATATGAAGATCCAAATTGTGATGATCATTAAGCAAGCATATGAAGACTAGTGGACCTTGACAGTGGGAGCCCACCCACAGAACTATAAAAGATAAGTATTTTATTTTACATGCTCTAGTAGATTAGTTCTAGTTGTTTTTTAATATGTTCTACACAAATCTACATTTCATGTAGTTGACAAGTAGGCTCATCTAGTATTTGTTATACACATTATTGTTTAAATAGCTTATCATGCTGCACAACCCATCAAGGATGACAACTCCTTTATAACATATTTGGAGGTACACACTCTTAACGGTATGCTATAATGGAGACCATAAGCATCCAGATAATGGCCTTAACCGTGTTGTGTCAAAGAATTGATTAAAAGGTTGCCTACATTATTTTGTGAATACATTGATTATGAAACATTGATAACCATCTGACGGGATTTGACTTGTAGGGAATGCCATGATCTACAAGGACAAGCAATCCCATTGATATAAGGATGGAATGGAAGCAGAAATCCTCTAGAAGCATGTATTAGGACTCTCAGACCTAGAATAATCTCATGCAGATATTTGGTGATCAGAAGCAGAAAGCTTCTACGAATCTCGGTCTATATGTTGCTTCAGCAAGATTTACTCAACCGACTTCTGAGAGACAGAGGGAGTTATCCCTCAAAGACAAGGATTCTAGTCTATTACACATGATAGAAACCTGGCGACATTGATTTCGTTATTCGAACAAAACAATTGAAGGATCCTTGATGAACCTGGTTTTCACCAAGATGAACAATTACTTTCCAGTCTACATTCATGTGCTCAAGTTAGAACCTTCAGGCAAGAAGGGAACATTCGTGGGATATTGCAAGTCCTCAAAGGCTGAAAGAATATACATCCCGGGATCAAGGAAAAACGAAGTCAGTCGAGATGTAACCTTTGAAGAAGAAATGCCTATCCGAAAAGGAAGAGGATCAGATATGGAGATCAATGACGATGAAGAGATGAGATCATCTCCCCTCCAAACATTAAGAGGGAGTCTGAAGAAATGAATAAATCGATCAGTTCCATTGATCCAGATGAGCAAGATGATGCTCCCACAGATATGGTGTCACGTCCCCACCCCTCATACCGACGATGGAGAGAACGGGACCAACACACTGTTGTTGTCAATCTGGGAAATCTAGCCCCATGATCATAAACATAAAAATAAAATGCATCAATATAAAAACATACACGGATGCATAGTGCAATCTATAATGGAAGCAAACACATTTATTTCATTCATGCATTCATCATGTTCATTTTAATTCATAAACAATTCATTGAAGAGATTAAACTCGCAAGGATACTTATCTAGAAAAGAAGTTGGCCCACAACTAGCTACGTCGTTGCAACGTTCCACCCAACCATAGGCCAGTGTGTTCATCGATCTCTCAACATCACTACCACCCCCGTGCTAGGCATGATTCCACAAGGCACTAGGGAAATAACAGGCTCACACATAGCCAAAAACCATACATCCACAGTCAAGCCAACTCACCGTTGGGTTTCACAGACTGCTAAGGAAACAAGCCAATTACATAGCGGTTCCTTAGACCTACTCGACCAAGCCTAAATTCACATGAGACACATAGTCAACCAGTTAACAGGTGGGTTCCTTGGACTTACTCAGCCAAGGTAACACCATCATGCACTTCACAACAAAACATAATTGCTAGGTTGTAGAGAAACATTTGGAAACCACATACATGAATGGAAGATGTGGAAAAACAACCCAAGTGACCAAATCGACTCAGCAAATGTTTGATGGCCTTCCCAAGGCAAAAATGACCTCTGTTCACACTAAAATCATGGATCTACCCTCCCAACCACAAAACCTAACCAAAAGGGGTGGGTTTGCAACCCAGCAGACTGGTAAAGAGGGTAAAAACGACCCAAGATGAGCAATTACGTTTTCAGGAAATGTTCTTAGGCTTCATAGAGGTAAGAACGGCCTCATCAAACCCTCAAACTATGGATCTATTCTCCCATCCCCTGGGCATTTACCAAAAATGGGATTTGCAATTACATCCAACACAATAAAATGGGGAAAACATCCCTCTGACAAAAATTCGATTTTCTAGAGTCATTTATGGCCCTAACGTGGCCAAAACAAGCTCAACAACACCCATAATTCATGGGTCTCTTCTCCCACTCGCTGGCAACCCAAAAACGAGTTTCCCAGCTTGGAGAAAAATAAGAAAAATATAGAAAAATGTGGAAGAGGACTCCCAACTTTCTCGCAAGGGAAAAAATGGCCTCCTCAAACCCCAAAATCGTGGCCCCTTCCTTCCCATTCGCCCCAGCAACACCCAGAATGCATTCTGGGTATGGAGAAGTGAAGGAAACGACAGTGAAATCGAGGAGGAGAGAGCTCAGTTTCTTCCTGCTGCGTGAGGGAGACAAAACTCCATGAGGATGGGTGAGAAATGAAACTCATGGGTACATAATGGCTTGGGCATGCCTTCCCAAGATTTTACTTACCCCACAAGTAAAAAACACACTTTCCAAAAATGGGTGACCTCCCAAATTCGAATTTGACCTCCATACCTTTCCCATCCCAAGGAGATAACTTCTTCAACCACTTTTAGATGACTGGGCATAAAAGACAAAAAGGGTAGTTGAAAACTTTATGGGTTTTACCTTCGACATTTGGATTTTCCCCATTGGCTCAAGGTTGAATAATCCCCCCTCCCTATTCCTTGTGAAATCATGCCCCCATCTCTTTAACGTTGCAATGCGTAGCTAGTTGTGGTATTTTTATTAATTTGCATTTTACATGATGTCTCAAAACACATTGTGCATGGCTAGCACATAAACCATCGACATCGATTTTAATCGTTGAAACATCCAACACTAAACCCATGGTGGGGCCTTTGCCTTGAGCTCCACACCATGATTTAATACAATATTTACATCATATGCAATTTAATACCATGGGGTCAAAACCGAGGTGTTACATATGGCAGTAAGCCGGAAAAGACCCAGATGGGCACGACAAATTTTGCAGAATGCAGAGGAGCATGAAGTTCTGCATGGAGCAGATGGGAGGTGAGATTTGTTGCCAAAGGGCTCTCTCAAAAAGAGAGAGTTGATTATGATGAGACATTTGCTTCTATGGCTCGATATGCTTCCATCAGCTCGGTTATTTATATTTCAGCTATGGGATGGAAGCTGTATCAGATGGATGCCAAGACAACCTTTTCTCAATGATATTGTTGACACAATACTTCTTGAGATTAGGAGTATGATAAAAGCAGAAGAAGATTTTCCTAGGTCAAGGAAATTACACCATGGATGTGCTGAATAAATTCGGAATGCTGGACTACAAGTCCATAGCTACTCTGATGGATGCAAATTTGAAGAAGTTGAGGGATTCCGCTTCATATTCAAATTTGATTGATCCCACCATGTATTGCCAGTTGATTGGGTTCTTGATGTGTCTGACGAACACCAGACCAGACATTTGTTTTGCTGTGAATACTCTCAGTCAGTTCATGTGTGAACCGAGGCATATTCACTAGATTGTTGAAAAACATGTACTCAAATATTTGTGTGGCACTATGGGATATGATCTATGATATGACTCAGAGTGTGACTTAAGATTGCAAGGGTTTACAGACTCAGATTGGTACGGATGCACTACAGATAGGAAGAGCATTTCAGGATGTTGTTTTCAATTTGAGTTCTGCAGTGATTTCCTAGTACAATAGTAAGTAGAACTCAGTAGCTCGCAATACTGCAGAGACTGAGTATATGACTACTAGTTCAGCAACCAGGGAAGCGGTTTAGCTTTGTAAACTTCTTGCAGGTTTGTTGGCTAGATTCCAGAGCCAATCGTGATTCATTGAGATAACCAGAGTTGTGTGCAGATGTCAGTGAATCCTGTATTTCATGACAAGTCGAAGCACACAGAGACTCAATATCACTTCATACATGATATGGTGCAGAAAGGTGCAGTCGAGCTCCAGTGTATTTTGACAGACGACCAAACTGCAGATGTTCACACCAAGCCTCTTCCCAGGATGAAGCTTGAATACCTTCGCAGAAGACTTGGAGTAGAAGAGAATGTATCCCTCCTCGAGAGGGAGAGATGACTGAGAGACATTTACCATACTTTCACCCATATACCTCTACTCATCCAGGTTCTCAGCCAGGTATGGGAGAAATCCCATCAGCAGATGAGACAGACAGGTAGTAGATGGTCAGGTTCACTTAGGTACCTCTACTCATCTAGGGTCTCAGCCAGGTATGGGAGGAATCCCATCGGCAAATGAGACAGACAGGTAATAGATGGTCGGGTTCACACAGGTGCCTCTGCTCATCCAAGTGCTCAGACAGGTATGGGAGTAATCCCATCAGGTAGTGGATGGTTGTGTGATTGCACAGGTGCCTCTATTCGTTCAAGTTCTTAGCAAGTTATGGGAGTACCCCAAATACAGATGAGACGAATAGGTAGTAGACGGTCGTGCACGTGTGCTCATTCGAGATCTCTAACCAAGTATGGAAGTATTCCATCGGTAGTAGAGACAGATAGGTAGCAGAAGATTCTCTCTCAGACATCCGGATAGAACAAATTTATAAAGACAACCTTCAGTACATTTAGAGATGATGGAGACAGTATAGATGTACAGATGAAACCCAGATGATGATGATGTTGATGAAGACTGAAGAATATCTTCCTTGTTGAGAGGGAGTGTTGGAGTTTGTGCAACTTCAGAAGCTATTCTTATTGTCCTCCTTCGGGAGTTGAACTTGTTGTAATTATTCATCTAAACCCTAGAAAGAACAATGTAATCCTTGGGGAGAAAAGCCATCAATAAAAGAATAAATAATAATAATGATAATAATAATAATAAAATTTATTTATTGCAGCCCCAAGTGAAGTCAGCCCCAGTTATTTTCTGGGTGGAAAAACAGTATAAATAGAAGGCGTCCCTCCTCATTTCAGCACATAACAGCAACTCAACAACTACAGAATAGTTCACAATTTTCTGGGAAAGACAACAGTCACATAGCAGTTCAAAAGTAGACTGATTTTCAGGGTTTCATATTTGGAAGGCATTTCCATATTTTTCTTTGCTTTCTTCACTGTACTCTGATCTCATAATTATCATCTCTAGACGAAGGTTGCTGGGTTTTTCCCAATTGGGTTTCCCAGGTGAAAAATACTTGTGTTATTGTTCTTTGCTTTGTCTATCTTCTAGTGATCCTATTGAAAAATGCAATTAAGATATACTGCTATAATTTATAAGAAAATCTAACAAATCAATCCCAGGTTGGTCACTATGTTGGTTTGAAGCAAATGAAAGAGGAAATGGTTCAACAAACAACTATGGTTATAACTATAAAAGTGCCATTAAGTGTTGAAGGTCACATTAAAAAATGAAGTCAATGGAAGAAGGCCATAGTTACAATGTTTTCCCTTAATCCTTTAATGTCATATGTATTCACTTGTACTATTTTGTTAAGCTAGTTTTTGCGCAATATAGTTATAAGTTTTCTTTTTGAAACAAAAAAAATAGTTATAAGTTTAATGTGGAAAAAAGGAAACCAACATTAAACATGTATGATATGGAAAATTTGGTATATGGAAAATTTGGTATATGATGAGAAAAGTTGGTAATCATTGTTATTTTAAGAGAATAATTTTGTATAGTTCTAACAAATTGTATATTTTTACCGTAAGGATTTCCTCAATCCTACTTTTTTTAATATAAATATTTACCCGTTCGAGTGAACTTAAAGGAAGATATATATATATATATATATATATAAACAAATTTTACATCTCAAACATATACCACCGATATTATTTTTTATAGTTATGACAAAGCCTTGGCATCATTTTAAAACATTTTTAATATAAGGTGTGTTTATTTTTTTGCGAAATTTAAAAGGTTATATACTCTATTCACATGTTTAATATAGTATTTTGTCTTACCTTGTACCTTGTTTATATATTGGATAATGTGTCATTATATTTCATTTTCAATTCTATTTCAATATTTCTATTATGAGGGGTTGGTAAATTAGAGAGGGAGAGAGAATTTCTCTTATAAGCAATATTGTTGTCTAAGTAATTGTTGAATTGATTTATAATTTTCATTTTCTCATTAATTATGATATAATGATCTTACCATTTCCATTACCTAAATTTGTATTAATGTTTCATTTGTATGATTGTTGGTTAAAGCAATACTATTTTGTGCAAGTAGTCGTTGAATTGATCATATAAAATTTCCTTTTTTATTAAGATGTTGCAATAATATTTTTATTACTTATTTTTGTATTAATGTTTTTTTTATATTGCTATGGGTTTATGGGTTGACTTTGCCATTACTTTTTATAATTTTTTAAGGTGAATATTAGGTAGCTTTGTTGCTAATTTTACTTGTTTTTTATAGATAAACAAAACCTTCGTTTGAGGATGCAATAAAAAATACAAATTCATGCATTCAAGATTGTTAGTGTAAGTTTGTATATTTTAGGTAGCAAGTATAGGAGGGGTCCTCCTTGACACCAGAGTAAACACACAACTAAGCTTTGTATGGGTATTATAGAGAATGACAAATAATCTTGTAGATATTCATGTTTTTTTTGCAAGTAAGTACCCATGGGCGAATTGAACTTGTGACCTTCCATTTACAACTTCTCATTTCAACTCCTCATTACTAATTGCTCTAACCCTCATGGAGGTAGATATTCATGTTATATTCCTTGGCATATCCTTTTTAATTTTCCAAAACATCAAAACAAAATGTCCTAGGAGACTCCTCTCTTATCATAGTACTAATAAGAAAGCGACAACAAGAAGACGATACAACTCTTAGTTAAACCAACATAGATCCATCTTAAACCTAGATCTATCAAGCACTGAGAGGGATCCAATTTCTTGAGGTGTAATTTGTTTTTAATCTTAACTTTTTTACAAGTCCATAAAAAAATTACGCCTCAAGAAATTTGTTTCCTCTCGGTGCTTGATAGATCTGGGTTTAAGATGGATCTATGTTGGTTTTTATTTTTTATTTTATTTTATAAGCCAACATGGATATTTTTAATAACTTTTTATGTGGTTTTAAATTTTTATTTTATGAGTTGGCGTGGATTTGTTTAATTACTTTTTATTTTTGGTACATAACTCTATGTTACATGACAACATCTCCCCCATACTGGGTTGTAGAGCACCTCGTTAGTCTCGGTGCAATGAAACAGAGAATTCACAACACCCTAGCCACTTTAGAATCCTATTAGTTGCTTCACATTCATAGATTCAATAACAATTGGGAAAATGTACTAGCAAATCAGGCTTCAACTATGGGAAAATGGAATTTAACTGAAATTAGGGGAGCACCCAAGTTATTTTGTATTCCCCACGGAACAATATGATAAATCAATTACCTTTTAACCAAAGTCTTAACCCTCTTATAAGCATGCATGGAAATCATCATTTGGGAAGGAACACGTGTAAATGGACCAGACACATTGGAGGTAGGGATTTTAAGATCCCTTGTGTAGTATCTTGTTTACTGCTCTCCCTTGTTGTGATATATTTTAATCCAACATTCGTTCTCCCATGGTGCGATGGTGGGATAATTGGCTTGGTAGTTTGTCAAATTATTGGCATGAAGTTATGGTTTGAAGGAACAAAACTTCTTGTAGGAGCATTTGTGTGGTCTTTTTGGTGGTTCGATGATGTATCCTCTATGTGGATTGGGACCTAATATGCTTGTCCAATGTGACATTCCCTCAAAGGAATTATAGTGCTTATTGGTTTCAGTGAGTATACCACTCTTGGGCTTTTGTTGATTATAACTAGTAAAGGTAGTTTGTGGGTTGGTGTTTTTTCTAAGCACTCATTGATCAAAATAAGAGGCAATTTGTGGGAAGACATTTTTTCTAAGATTTTATTAATTGCAACAACTGAAGGTAGATTGTGGTCTAGATTCTCTTTTATTCTAAAAATAAATAGAAATCGCATGCTTTCCCTACACTCAACTAGCCAATCCAAGGAGAATATTTGACCTTTCTAATAGATAGGGTTCAACACCCTAAAATGATAAACCCCCAACAAAGAAAGAATACACAAAAGAAAACAACCATGAGATCAAAAGGATATCAAGGAAAATATCAACTCAATTAAAAGGTATGACGCAAGTGATAGAATACATGCGTATACAAATGAAAAATTAAAAAATTAAAAAAAATAAAATAAAATAAAATAATGATGGAAACAAAGCTTCAAAAATTGAAATTAAATTATGACAAGTTGGCTTTGAAATGTGAGATGCATCATAATATTATCACGGGATTTACAATAAGCTCTCAATCTATGGAAGGTTTTCTAAGTGTGTCCATAGCTTCAGTGAAGGAGCATGTAGTTGAAGAAGATACCATATAAACAACATTGGCTTTCACTGAACTTTAGAAAGACTAGGAATAACATGGACATGTGAAAGAGGATGTATCAATGGAGGAGGTTCATAATGACCATAGATTTGTCTCTTAAATTCTTTATGCAATTTACTCGTATTTTGTTATTAGGGCAATATATAAGATACTAGATTTGTTTCTTAAATTCCTTATGCAATTTACGTGTATTTTGTTATTAGGGCAATATATAAGATACTAAATCTTTAGATACGATAAGAATATAAAGCTTTATATACGATAAGAATATAAGAGGCTTTGCAAAAAAATCAAAATTTTGAGTTCTCTTCTTTTCGTAAATATATGAAAGAAATTTTGTAACTCTTTTGAATTTTTTTTATCAATGTTTGTGTAAAAAAGTAAATACAAAAATTACATGTCTTTGTAAAAATAAATAAAATAACTGTGTGTTTTTGTAAAAATAAATAAATGCAATTTTATATATTTTATGCTCTTAATTGGTTATATACATGGCTTTATAGAGTACAAATTCGGCCATAAACAAATATATTTCATGGGTGTAGTCTAAATATTCTATGTTTTTAACTTTTTTCGAGCATATTATATTTTTTGTTTTATTTTGTTCGGAGTCAGTTAGAAATCTTTAAAAATCCTTAGAATCGCACATATTAGCTAATGAAATTGCATAATTTGGGTGCCATGGGAGTATTTGAGGGTGTTGAATCTATTTATGGATTCAAAAACACAATTTAAACACTTCCAAATTTGGATTTAATCGGTTTTTTTTTTACAGGATTCCGACCAAAACCCACTGTAAAGTACAAAACGTAGAATAAAAGATTTGATTACATGTGTAGATTATAGAGAACAAACTTTCATTTTTGAACCAAATATTTTTCATGCTTATATTTGATTACCTCTTTATATTTATAAAGAATATGTTCATGCGTAGACCAAAAAATAAAAATACATATATATGACAAATATCTTGTTGGTTGGTGGTTGCTCCGATCATGTGTGTGTGTGTGTGTGTGTGTGTGTGAGAGAGAGAGAGAGAGAGAGAGAGAGAGAGAGATTTATTGGAGGTAATGAATATGGTGTTTCATCTTTGAGGACTTACTAATCAAAATTAACAATCATGGTTGGTGATGGGATAACGTATAAATAGTTGTC
This sequence comes from Pseudotsuga menziesii, assembly GCA_001517045.1. Classification (NCBI taxonomy): domain Eukaryota; kingdom Viridiplantae; phylum Streptophyta; class Pinopsida; order Pinales; family Pinaceae; genus Pseudotsuga; species Pseudotsuga menziesii. Next base: position 491,208 of record LPNX010654927.1, read on the forward strand.
ACAATAATTTGGTGTTGGTTAGTATGATGGGTTAGTTAGAGAGAGAGAGAGAGAGAGTTTTAATGGAGGTAATTAATAGGTTGTTACATCTTTGAGGACTTACTAATCAAATCCAACAATCATGGTTGGTGATGGGATAAACTATAAATACTTGTCGCAAATCATTTGGTGTTGGTTAGTCTAATGGGTTGGTTTGAGTGATTAAGTGTTGTGAATTGCAAATAAGTGGTCTCAGGGTCAAGTCTTGACTTGTCTATCTCTGTGATATGATAATACTTGATGTCCCCATCGGGTTAGATGTATTATAGTCTAAGCCTGTGGTTTACCCTAATTACAACCTATTGATGCTGGTAAAGTCTTCGAGGATTTCCCTTGCTTGATTACACGGAAGAAAAACATTTAGTGTCAGAGAAATATTAATTTGAGGAGGTTTCATCTAGCCTAGATCCCAAGATCTCCTAGTTGCTTTAAAAGCTATGTCACTGATAAAGAATTGCGTGGTCTGATATAATTCCTATAGTGAGAAACCTATGTTAGGATTATTAATCCTCCCATTGTCCAATTTGGTCATATGTCTAAATCAGGAGTCATGTCTAAATCAGGAGTCCATCCAGTTTATTTTTAGTCACTAGCACCATTGGGTCCACTTGGCATAATTGGGGCACATGTTCCAGTTACTAAAGTGTGGGGAACACTAATTGAGGTCTACTGCCATTGATTGCACTTCCATGCGTCAGTTTAGGAGCATCCTATACCAATCCCTACAATTTAGGAGCCACTGGGAGTGCCGATACAAACCTTCATCAGTTGAGTTCAGTTAGTGACTAGTCAAGCCGAGTTAGGAGTCAGTTGCATTCAGTTAGCGCTAGGTTTGCATGGCTGCATGCAGGAGAGGCACATTTCTCACCTACCACAGTTAGTTAGCCTCAGTCAACACTGAAGTAGACACTTGAGTTGTGTTTTAGAACTCCGTTGAACTCCGATAATGGTTTAAACAAGGTCAGTTAACTATTGAGTCCTCCAACAGTGATTTAGACAAGGTCTTAGTTACATACAGTCAAGTAGAGTCTAATCAATTTGAATTTCCTCATGTGGATTCAAATTGCATGTGACTATTTAAGCCATTGTACTTCATTGTAATTATTACCTAATTACTCTTTGATTAATGAAAAGCATTCACAGCTGTAAGCCATTTTTGCACTGTTTCATTCTTCAATAACTGAGTAAATTGTGTGATCTATTTTGTGAGCTGTGTGTTTGTCCACAGATCTATGTGCTCAATTTAATAATCTAATAATTAAATCACTTTCTTGATTGCTTTAACTTATTGAATCAATGATAGAGTAGAAGAGTTTATACTTGTAAAACATTTCTAAAATGCAATTCATATAATATATGGATCTATTATCCACATTGACATAACCACTCAATAGATAGAGGACAAAGTGTAAGGAGGGGAAGGCCAAACAAACAAGAAAGTATATTAACCCTAATTCACTATTATGTTAATAAAAGGTTTATTATGACTATGGAGTCCCCATCGGCATGGCATAGCAAATTAGCGCTTTAGAATGTTGGAAACCAATTCTTACAACTAGCATCAAATGGTAAACATAAAATTTTATAGTTACAAAAACATTTTCAAAACTTTATTCACGAGTCTCAAATTTTATTTTAAAAGAAAGACGAACAAAGAATGAAAACAAAAAATCCTTGTGATCATTAGTAAAATTAGCAAGCAAAATGTCTATTGTGAAACACTTTTACCCACAAAATATATTCAACATTCACAACAACCTTTCCAACAAAAATACAAATGCTCCATCAAAACGTTTAGTTACACTATCAAGATCTTAGTTACATTGTCAAGATCATTAAAAAAAATATTTTCCAAATAACGTAATGAGAAGGACCTTGTAACTTTTGGAGTAGAATATTGTGCTCTTAATGATCCAAAAGAAGGGGGCAAAATTAATTGATGAGCGACATGAATATCTATTTTCAACCATTAAGGAAGAGGTGTTTGTTTGATAATGGGAGAGTGTCCGTGAAGTGTGATGGTTGACCCCACTCACGGGCATTTTGGCGACCAACTTTTAGAGGTGATGCCACCCAACAAAGACGTTAAAAACTACATGTCATGTCTTCGTCCAACGAACACGGATGGAGAAACAAGCAAAAGCGACCTTCTACGACCCCATTTAAGATGTTCGCTGCACTTCGCCAGATTCGACCTTCGTACGTCCACCATGTGATTACCCTCAACCGCCGCCATCACGAACTCGTGACCCTGAGAGCGGCGCATTTGAGAGTGACACCACAAATGGATAAGAATAAGGTGGTGGGTGTACAGAATAATTTTGCATGAGCACTATTGTATTGTTGTGTTGTGAGGGGGTTATAAGTAGGTGTATGGAATAATTTTGCATGAGCATTGAGAGCATTGTTGTGTTGTGAGCAGGAAAATAAGGTTCTATTTGTATTAAAAGCTTTGTGGATCTTAAAGTTAGTTTTGATTGAGAATGTTCATGTTGGTGTGACAATTTTTTTTTTCTCTTGTTTGATGGTTAATGATAAATTTACAATGTTAATGTTTTATATTCATTTTTTTAAAATCAATTTTGGTTTTTGATGCAAGTCTCTAAATGACATTGCTCCAAATTAATACTTTTTTTCAATTTTGAATAAGCATATGTAACATATAATATAAGTCTCTAACTGACATTGCTACACATTAATATTCTCCTTTCAATTTTGAATAATCCCATGTAACATATGATGCAAGTCCCTAACCGACATTGCTACGCATTAATACTCTCCTTTCAATTTTGAATAATGCCATGTAACATATTTATAACTCTTGGAAGGATTATTTTCCCATAAAGTTTTGTTAATCTAAAATTTGACTTACACTTGTGGGTACAAGTACCCTAAACTTGAAGCCTTATCCATTCAAGGCATTAACTTAGCTAATTCCAAAGTAGTACTATTTACCAATTTTGCATTAAAGAGGGCATTTGAGCTTAGAAATTCCTAGGAATCTTTGTTTGTCAAAGTTTGCATTTCAGTCATTGACATGGCAACACTCTGTCTTTACCACTAACATTTAAACCACCAATTTTACATTAAAGAGGGCATTTGAGCTTAGGAATTCCTAGGAATCTATGTTTGTCGAAGTTTGCATTCGAGCCATTGACATGGAAACACCCTATCTCTACCGCTAGACATTTAAACCACCAATTTTACATTAAAGAGGGCATTTGAGCTTAGGAACTCCTAGGAATCTATGTTTGTCGAAGTTTACATTCGAGTCATTGGCATGGCAACGCCCTATCTCTACCACTAGACATTTAAATCCTTGGGCCATCAACATGGTAACACCTCATTTTTGAAGTTTGTATTCATTGACAAGACAACACTCTACCTCTACCACTACCACTAGACATTTAAACTCCTAGGCCATCAACATGGTAACACCTCATTTTCACCTCGACATTAACACTTTCTATTTCTTTCTTGAACTTTGGGTGACCAACATCGCAACACTTCATCTCCAGTAGATATCAATGCTCCCTCTATCTCTTTTTACATTAGACATTCTATGTTGATATTTTTCCATCTGAGTTTTATTTGCATTACACATGTTAGGTTATCTTACATGACACATATATTCCACTTGTGTTGCATTATATATTTTTTTAATGTTGGTGCTTTCTCTCTGTTTCACGCATTATATATTCTTACGTTGGAAGTAGTCTAAATGTTTCACGCTTTGGACTTTTTCTAGCTACCATCACCAAAATTCAATTATATAATCTTTGGTAAAATTGTAATTTTCATTGTTGAAATTTCGTTTTGATTGCATAAATGGATAAGTGTCCTCAAATACCCTGTTGTACTTAGATTGTACATCCTCAACAACTTATCTATGCAATTCCAATAATTCTTTTAAATTTTTAGTTACATTTTGGACAAATATAATCCTTTTTTTTTTAAATGTCCAAATCATAACATCTTTAGGTTACGCTCTTATGTTGTCCCTTCCTTCTTTTCTGTACACGTTAAATGTTACACATAAATTTCTCTTTCATTATAATTTATTAAATGCTAGTTTATTCTTTTTGTTTATATATTTATTCTTTAAGTATTATCATTCTCTTTTTATTTATTTATTTCTCTTCCATTATAATTTATTAATGGTTAGTTTTGTTTTGTTTTTATTTTTGTCATATAT